>WNWK01017741.1:0-35000 GCA_009830355.1 Cherax destructor
ATATATACATTAGATATATATATATATATATATTAGATATATACATTAGATATATATATATATATATTAGATATATACATTAGATATATATATTAGATATATACATTAGATATATATATGTATATTAGATATATATATATATATATATATATATATATTAGATATATATATATATATATATATATTAGATATATATATATATATATTAGATATTTTATTTTTTTAGTAACACATCGGCCGATTCCCACCAAGGCAGGGTGGCCCGAAAAAGAAAAACTTTCATCATCATTCACTCCATCACTGTCTTGCCAGAAGGGTGCTTTACACTACAGTTATAAAACTGCAACATTAACACCCCTCCTTCAGAGTGCCGGCACTGTACTTCCCATCTCCAGAACTCAAGTCCGGCCTGTCGGTTTCCCTGAATCCCTTCATAAATGTTACCTTGCTCACACTCCAACAGCACGTCAAGTATTAAAAACCATATGCCTCCATTCACTCCTATCAAATACGCTCACACATGCATGCTGGAAGTCCAAGCCCCTCGCACAAAACTTCCTTTACCCCTCCCTCCAACCTTTCCTAGGCCGACCCCTACCCCGCCTTCCCTCCACTACAGATTTATACACTCTCGAAGTCACTCTGTCTCTTTCCATTCTCTCTACATGTCCAAACCACCTCAACAACCCCTCCTCAGCTCTCTGGACAATCGTTTTGGTAATCCCACCTCCTCCTAATTTCCAAACTCCGAATTCTCTGCATTATATTCACACCACACATTGACCTCAGACATGACATCTCCACTGCCTCCAGCCTTCTCCTCGTTGCAACATTCATCACCCATGCTTCACACCCATATAAGAGTGTTGGTATAACTATACTCTCATACATTCCCTCTTTACTTCCATGGACAAGGTTCTTTGTCTCCACAGACTCCGAGTGCTCCACTCACCCTTTTCCCCTCATCAATTCTATGATTCACCTCATCCTTCATAGACCCATCCGCCGACATGTCCACTCCCAAATATCTGAATACATTCACCTCCTCCATACTCTCTCCCTCCAATCTGATATCCAATCTTTCGTCACCTATTTTTTTGTTATCCTCATCACCTTACTCTTTCCTATATTCACTTTCAATTTTCTTCTTTTACACACCCTACCAAATTCATCCACCAACCTCTGCAGCTTCTCTTCAGAATCTCCCAAAAGCACAGTGTCATCAGCAAAAAGCAACTGTGACAACTCCCACTTTGTATTTGCTTCTTTATCTTTTAGCCCAACACCTCTTGCCAAGACCCTCGCATTCACTTCTCTTACAACCCCATCTATAAATATATTGAACAACCACGGTGACATCACACATCCTTGTCTAAGGCCCACTTTTACTGGGAAATAGTCCCCTTCCCTCCTACACACTCTAACCTGAGCCTCACTATCCTCATAAAAACTCTTCACTGCTTTCAGTAACCTTCCTCCTATTCCATACACCTGCAACATCTGCCACATTGCCCCCTATCTACCCTATCATACGCCTTTTCCAAATCCATAAATGCCACAAAAACACATTTACCCTTATCCAAATACTGTTCACCTATATGTTTCACTGTAAACACTTGGTCTACACACCCCTACCTTTCCTAAAGCCCCCTTGTTCATCTGCTATCCTGCTTTCTGTTTTACTCTTAATTCTTTCAATAATAACTCTACCATACACTTTACCAGGTACACTCAACAGACTTATTCCCTATAATTTTGCACTCTCTTTTGTCCCCTTTGCCTTTATACAAAGGAACAATACACGCTCTCTGCCAATCCCTAGGTACCTTACCCTCTTCCATACATTTATTAAATAATAGCACCAACCACTCCAAAATTATATCCCCACCTGCTTTTAACATTTCTATCTTTATCCCATCAATCCCAGCTGCCTTACCCCCTTTCATTCTACCCACTGCCTCACGAACTTCCCTACACCCACAACTGGCTCTTCCACACTCCTACAAGATGTTATTCCTCCTTGCCCTACACACGAAATCACAGCTTCCCTGTCTTCATCAACATTTAACAACTCCTCAAAATATTCTCTCCATCTTCCCGATACCTCTAACTCTCCATTTAATAACTCTCCTCTCCTATTTTTAACTGTCAAATCCATTTGTTCTCTAGGCTTCCTCAACTTATTAATCTCATTCCAAAACTTTTTCTTATTTTCAACAAAATTTGCTGATAACATCTCACCCACTCTCTCATCTGCTCTCTTTTTACATTGCTTCACCACTTTTAACCTCTCTTTTTCTCTCCATATACTCTTCCCTCCTTGCATCACTTCTACTTTGTAAAAACCTCTCATATGCTAACTTTTTCTCCTTACTACTCTCTTTACATCATCATTCCACCAATCGCTCCTCTTCCCTCCACACCCACTCGCCTGTAACCACAAACTTCTGCTGAACACTCTAACACTACATTTTTAAATCTACCCCATACATTTTCGACCCCATTGCCTACACTCTCACTAGCCCATCTATCCTCCAATAGTTGTTTATATCTTACCCTAACTGCCTCCTCTTTTAGTTTATAAACCTTCACCTCTCTTTACTTACTGATTCTATTTTCCTTGTATCCCATCTACCTTTTACTCCCACTGTAGCTATAACTAAAAAGTGATCTGATATATCTGTAGCCCCTCTATAAACATGTACATCCTGAAGTCTCCTCAACAGTCTTTTATCTACCAATACATAGTCCAACAAACTACTGTCATTACGCCCTACATCATATCTTGTATACTTATTTATCCTCTTTTTCTTAAAATATGTATTACCTATATCTAAACCCCTTTCTTATATATATATATATATATATATATATATATATATATATATATATATATATATATATATATATATATATATATATATATATATATTATTTGTATATTTATATATTTATATATTTGTATATTTATATATTTATATATTTGTATATTTATATATTTGTATATTTGTATATTTATATATTTGTATATTTGTATATTTATATATTTGTATATTTATATATTTATATATTTATATATATATATTTATATATTTATATATTTATATATATATATTTATATATATATATTTATATATATATATTTATATATATATATTTATATATATATATATATATTTATATATTTATATATATATATTTATTTATATATATATATATATTATATATATATATATATATATATATATATATATATATATATATATATTTATATATTTATATATTATATATATATTTTATATATATTTATATATACAGTGGTACCCGGTTTACGATATTTTTCATTCCAGAATGCTGTTCAAGTGCCATTACCAAACGAATTTATCTCCTTAAGAAATGTTGTAAAATAGACTAGTCCTTTTAGACCCCCAAAATTACACTTACAAAAGCATTTAAAAAATAAACTTACATAAAAGGGTGAGTTTGGGGACCATCGTAAACCGGTACCACTGTATATATATTTATATATATATATATTTATATATATATATTTATATATATATATTTATATATATATATTTATATTTATATATATATATTTATATATATATATATATATATATATATATATATATATATATAATATATATATATATATATATATATATATATATATATATATTTTTTTTTTTTATTAACACATCGGCCGATTCCCACCAAGGCAGGGTGGCCCGAAAAAAGAAAAACTTTTGTCATCATTCACTCCATCACCGTCTTGCCAGAGGGGTGCTTTACACTACAGTTATAAAACTGCAACATTAACACCCCTCCTTCAGAGTGCAGACACTGTACTTCCCATCTCCAGGACTCAAGTCCGGCCTGCCGGTTTCCCTGAATCCCTTCATAAATGTTACTTTGCTCACACTCCAACAGCACGTCAAGTATTATAAACCATTTGTCTCCATTCACTCCTATCAAATACGCACACGCATGCTTGCTGGAAATCCAAGCCCCTCGCACACAAAACCTCTTTTACCCCCTCCCTCCAACCTTTCCTAGGCCGACCCCTACCCCGCCTTCCCTCCACTACAGATTTATACACTCGAGGTCATTCTTTTTCGTTCCATTCTCTCTACATGTCCGAACCACCTCAACAACCCCTCCTGAGCCCTCTGGATAATAGTTTTGGTAATCCCGCACCTCCTCCTAATTTCCAAACTCCGAATTCTCTGCATTATATTCAAACCACACATTGACCTCAGACATGACATCTCCACTGCCTCCAGCCTTCTCCTCGTTGTGACATTCATCACAGTACATAGTACTGTATACATATTTACACTTTATAAATAAGAAATATTTACACTTATCTTGGAGGAGATGGTGGCAGAGGGCGGCTCTGGTCTCAGTGCCCGTATATTCCTCAAACAACAATGGAGGAGTTAAGTTTCGTGTCGTCATTTTTCTATCACTTAATCGCTTAACTTACTTGCTACACTTTATCGTTGGCTGGCGCTATAGCCTTTATCGATTCCACTTTGATACTTTGCTATGATTTCTTTCTTTAATTCTATGGTGTTCCTCACTTTCTTTACTAAAGGACTGGCACTAGGAGCTTTCTTTGGGCCCATGGTGGCTTATTTAGCAGTCACACACAATAATCAAGGGCCAAAAATAATGGATTGTTAAGAAATGTTTTGTATGAATTTGCAGGATAATGTTTACTCAACCAGAAACAATGTTACACTGCCTGAGAATGTGTGTGGGAGGCGGGCTTGCGGGCTTTGTATGCGCATTGGGCACTGGACAGGTTCCGTACCATCGACGAAAACTCGGCCAATCTGCGAAAAATAAGCCAGTATTTCCACGAAAAAAGTGCGCGAAAACCAAAATCAGGGAAAATTGAGACGAAAACTAAGGGTCCACTGTAATTACCTGATCAATGGGGACTCGAGTGAAAAGGGAGGGCATGTCCAAGTGAGCAAGTTTGTTTTTAATGGCTACATTGTTGAGCCTGGAGATGTCTTTAGAATGTTGCAGGTGTGAGCTGCTGACTGCCCAGCATTTTGGATGTTTCGCTAAAACACCTGCCAGTCTGTGAGGTCCACTGCTGATCCTGGTAGTTATGGGGCATAATGGTATGTTGAGTTTGTGTCTTGGAATTAGCAGTGCACCTCACAGACTTGTTGTTTTATTCCTTTATAAGTCTTACTTTTTTTTGTCCCTTTTTCTTATGCAAAGGAACTATGGATGCTCTGCTGATCTCGAGGTACCTTCCCATTTTTCATGTATATATTGAGCAAATGAATCTACTGAATATTCATAAGCATACAGTAGCACTGCAGCAGACCTACTTGGGCAGATTTACTCTCACCCTCCATTACTCCTGCATTTGTTTGTCTTTGTAAATTTAGATAATAAATGCGCTCATTTTATTGATGTTGTGTGGTAGTCTATTCCTTTCCTCCACAATTTTCAAACTAGTAATTACCTATATACAATACTTACTAGATGTAAATATATCTAACGAATTCATTGCTGAAGTCATGTATACTTAAATTGTTTTACTCCTTCCTTGTTATTTCATTCAATGGATGTGCTTACATTTACAATTGATTAGATTGCCACATATTATGCTAGCATCAATTATATGATTATACTGTAATATCAATACCATTTCATTGATATTTACACTTATTTCTTTCCCTCAGTGCTCGGGGAAGGCCTCATCGAGCAGTGGATTGGCAAAGGTCAGAGCCTCAACTTGCACAGTCAGAAAACCCACATTTTAAAAATAAACAAGAAATAAAAATGTGAATAATGTATGCTGGTCTCTACCCTGGGTAAAAATGTGAATATATTAGTCCCTACACTGGGGTCCTCTTCAGCAGAGAAAACTGGCTGAAAGCAATTCTCACATTTCTGAGATGTTGAGAAAATAACACATTTTAATAGCAAATGCTTCTCTCCTGAGACCTTGTTCACTTCAGTGATACACAGATACATGAAACACCTAGAGGTAAAAGGTGTTGTAAGATATTTTGGGTCAGGTTTAAACCAAAGTTAAGTGAGGTTTGAGCTTCGCTGATCACTGACAATGTAGGCTTAGAAAGACATGGTCTTGGATCATGTGAGTTGGGCTGGTGGAGATGCTACAGTATAGTTACTTGCTTTCTTGGGAATAGGTTAAAAACAGACAAACTTACAAAAGACACTATGGCAGAATGGAAATTCTTATTTGAGACAATTTCACTTGAAGACCAAACAAAACATGTACAGTATACATGTATGTGTTGACCACATGAGACAGGGGTCCTACCAACTGGAAACATTCCTGATTCTAGGTGATGGTGTCTGTGTAATGAATGCAAGTCAATTCAAAACATTTTTTTTCTGTTCCTGACTTTCTCAAAAATACATATAGTAGTGTGAAGCATTGTTACAATATTAAACACAGGTGTTGCTGATGTAAATGGTGGGGCAAGCATATGTGTTCATATATGTATATGGACAAATTCCTAAGATGAAGCTGGCAAAAAGACTTCTCCAATTCTTGAAGTGGCCTTTACTGCTCCTGTGGACAATGGCAAGTCTTGCTTTGGTCAGCCCTACTACACACACACATATTTACTTGCATTCACTAAACCAGTCTTAAGGAGCTGGTAGAGAAATAGAGGGTGCTTCATAGTAAGGTCTTTGATAGTAAACCTGACCTGACATCTTATACCTGGCTTAACATTGTTATATACCTGACCTGAAGCCTTACCATATCTGTTACCCCTGATGCATATATGTGTTTAATGTATCATTGGAGTGAACAGGATTGATACTCTTATTAAAATGTTTTAAGTGTTTGCACATGTCATTTTCCTCAATTTGTTGGTATTGTATACCCAATAGTTATGAGTTCTGAAAGAGGTTTCCAGTGTAATGATTGAAATATTCAATTTTGTTTTTATCTGTTTTCAATATGTGGGTTTTCTAAGTGATTTGATATGTTACCTAAATTTTGTTTACATAAGCATTTCATGTTATACATTAGTAACTTTCAGTGTCTTGATCCCCAAAATTAAAAGTGCTGACTGTGTTGTGATTTAAAAAAAAAAAAAAAATAGTAAAGAATCTTTTTAAAGGTAATGATGCCAAAAATGTGAAATTTGATAGAAAACTTAGAATTATGCAGGTGTAAGTTGGCAGTCTGGTTGCAGTTTATGCATTAGAGATTTTCCCCAATTTTAAGCCACTTCTATAGGTACATTTGACCTAGTTCATAGCCATTTTGCTAGTATGCTCTCCATTCTTTATATTGAGCACAAGACACTTCCTATTCAGCTTTCAGAGTAACCCCTATAAAGTGTTCAGAAGTTGGTAATTTGGCGAATTTTACATACAATTCAACAAATTCCAATTTAAAAACAGAGTGCAAAATTAACATTATAGGCATTTCAGGCACTAGATCAGCCTATCCTCTGTTTGTTAGTCCTAGCTAACATTTGCCTTCTATTTTGAATCTCTCATCACATGCACAAAACGTTTTGCTATGTTTCTCAGATAATAAAATACTATAACCAAGAGTGATTGGCCAAAGTTTAGGTTGTTCCAGTAATTGAAGCAGACCTAGTAAAAACCCATAAAACAGACCAGGGGGGTAACCCTTCCTCAGGAAAATTGCTAAAAATCAGATATTTCCACTACTTGGAGCCCTGTTTCAAGCTACTTCAAGTCCTGAAATGGACCAAAATCATCTTTATTTTGCTCTTATGTCTTGTTTATCAACACCCAGAAACAGCCATCAAAATCATAAACACCTCAAAGTTACTATTTTAAATCAAACATAAGGTCAGAGGTTTGCTTTTTCCATCATGCACTGGGTGGGGAAAGATTTTATTTTTTATATTTTGCACATTTACCACTTACTCATTCTCTCATATCTAGACAGAAATTTACCGCTCACAGCATGTTTGAAGGTGCTATGCTTAAAATGTAGATCTCCATAAGTGACACTAGCATCAGTACCAAGGGTCTACTTACAAGACATTGAAAGGGTCTAATGTATAATGCTTTTTTCTCTCTTTCAACAAACTGGCCGTATCCCACCGAGGCAGGGTGGCCCAAATAGAAAAACAAAAGTTTCATTTTAAACTTTATAATGTATACAGGAGAAAGGGTTATAAGTCCCTTGCTCCTGGCATTTTAGTCGCCTCTTACAACACACATGGCTTACGGAGGAAGAATTCTGTTCCACTTCCCCATGGAGATAAGAGAAAATAAACAAGAACAAGAACTAGTAAGAAAATAGAAGAAAACTCCAGAGGAGTGTGTATATACAGTGGTACCCCGACTTGCGATATTTTTTCATTCCAGAATGCTGTTCAAGTGCCATTACTAAACGAATTTATCTCCATAAGAAATGATGTAAAATAGACTAGTCCTTTTAGACCCTTAAAATTACACTTAAAAAAGCATTTAAAAAAATAAACTTGCATAAAAGGGTGTGTTTGGGGACCATCGTAAGTCGGGGTACCACTGTACATGCTTGTACATCCAAGTGTAGTGCGACCTAAGTGCAAGTAGAAGTAGCAAGATGCACCTGAAATCTTGCATGTTTATGAGACAGAAAAAAGACACCAGCAATCCTACCATCATGTAAAACAGTTACAGGCTTCCGTTTTACACTCACTTGGCAGGACAGTAGTACCTCCCTGGGCGGTTGCTGTCTACCAACCTACTACCTAAAAATGTATAATGCATATATACATAATAAGGTCAACAAGCACTCCTTTAGTGTTAAGTGACAAACTGCCTTGAGTATTAAGATGTGACTTTGAAGTGTTTTCTGGGCTGGTTTTTTATATTTTATTCACAATTTCTTGGTATCTATTTATAGAATAAAAGACATTCTACTGAAATTGAGATGATTTTGGTCAGTTTCAGGACTGGTGGTAGCTTGAAATATGACTCAAAATAGTGGAAATATTTATTTTTTTATTTTCCTGAGGATGGGAAAGGGCTCCACTATCCCCTCCAGTCTATTTTATTGGTTTCACTAGGTCTGCTTTAATTATTGGGATACCCTAAACCATGACCAATCATTCCTGGTTAAATTTTATTATCCAAGAAATAGAGTAAAACTTAGATTATTTTGTGTGATGATGGAAAATGTATTCGTAGTGTTTATTTTTGTATTATGTTTTTAAATTGGAATTGGTTGACTTTTATGTAAAATTGGCCAAATTACCAACTTCTGTCCATTTTACAGGGTAGTTTTGATACTTGAATGGGCAGTTTCTTGTGCTCAATCGATAGAACAGAAATACAGTGGAACCTCTGTTTTTTAATTTAATTTGTTCCAGTTGTCAATTCAACAACCAAATTCGATGACAACCGAAGCACTTTTTCCCATAAAGAATAATGTAAATAGAATTAATCTATTCCAGACCCCAAATGACAATACTATAGTAATATATTAATAATGTGCTAACTACTACATAAAACAGTGTACATGTATACAATTATACAGCACTGGGAAACCGTAAAAATGAATATTAAATGAAAATTTAACTGAAATACTGTACAGTAAATGAAAATTTAACTGCCCCTTACCTGTTAGAGGAGAGCTATTGGCATACTGGAAGCAGGTGTAGGAGAGGAGGGGGAGGATGTTACTGCTTGGAAGGAGAGTCGCCTTCTATTAACGTCAGGCAACTGTCCTTTTGGTGTTTCTCTTCTTTCTCTTTTCACCACTAACACCTTGTTCTGGCTCACTGGTTCTTGTCTCGCTAAAAACCTGTCCAGTGAGGTTTGTTTGAGGCTCTATTTTAACACTTGTCTAAATTGGGACATTACACTGTCATTGTACATGTTAGAGAGACGAATGGCTACTGCTTTGTCTGGATGTTATTTTTTAACAAATTCCTGCACGTCACGTCATTTAGCACATTTCCCTGACAAGTTCAATGGGCACATCATCCCTTCCCTCCTCTTCCTCTGATGACAGCTCCTTCCCTGCAATATGTTGCTGCTCCATCTGAAGGTCTAGAAGTTCTTCTGTGATGAGTTCAGTTCTGTGTGCCTTCACCAACTCATCATCATCATCAACCGTCAACAACCAAGAGAATGTTTGAAAACCAGTACAATTTGTTCTCAAACACCTCATTCGAAAATGGATTTATTCGACAAGTAATGCAGTTGACAACCAAGACTGGACTGGACTAGTGAAATAGCTAAGAATTTGGATTAATTGAGCAATGTAATTGGTTTAAAATAAGGCTCAAAGTGGGAAAAATCAACGCTGTATAAATTGCACCCAGACTGTCAACTTTGTGTATGTGTAATTCTGCAAGTTTAAAATTAAATCTCATACTTTTGGTATTATTACCTTCAGAAAAAAAAAATCTTTGTTTCAGAAGAATTTTTTTTTTTTTTTTTTAATTTTGGGGGTCCAGACAATGAAAAGGTTAATAAGTGTCCAAATTACAATATATATGTTAATGAAATCTACATACATGTAATCTGTCTGGGTGGAATTTCTAGGACATGAAAGAGAAGAATTTAGATGCATTTTATAGACCCCCAAACTTAGAAAGCAACATAGGTAGGCTACTCTTTGACAAAATTGCTAAGACTTCAAGGCATTAATGTAGTAGTATTTGTAGATTTTAATTTCAGGCAAGCTATTTTAACTCATTGATTGAAAAATCTGAAGTCCAGTGACTTCTTAAGAGGTTGTTGTGACAGAACTAGCTATAGTTAATAATCTTGCTTGACCTAGTTTCGGTAGATAAGGAGACCCACATTAATAATGTAGAGGACACTGAAGAGCTTGGCAAAGAGAGATACAAAAATCTACAATTTGTAATATTACATGGATATATTTGATAGTAAGGATAATTCAGAAAAATTCCCAGATTTTTGCTTGGCAGATTAAAATGGATTTACAGAACCCTTGGTGTGTGTATAGGATAACTTGAGCTCTGACTACAGGTACTCCTCACTTAACGACCTACCTGTTTAACGACAACTCGGACTTAAGACCAGCTCTCTGACCAGTATACAAACCTATGTATATTAGAGCTGATGTCCTTTATTATGTTTATTACAGTATACAGTACACTACTGTTTAAACATTTAAAAATATACTAAAAATGTTATAAATGGTGCAAAGGTGACATTAAAACAATACAGTAGACCGTCATTTAGCACGATAGTTACGTTCCTGAAAGTCATGTTAGATAATTTTGTGTTAAATAATTAACAGAACGTATGGGAAAAATAGGGTTACGTTCCTGGGAGTCCCCAAAAAGCCAAACAAGTTTTTTTTAGACCAACAGATCTTGCAAAAATTGAAGGCGAATATGTAATTTTAGTTCATTGTCGTGATATATTACTGCTTAAGACTACAAATGCAATAGAAATAATAGTATTTCTTGCCTTAAATTGTGGGTAATGATGTTTGTGGATGGTAGTGAAGAGTGGCTATGGATGGTGTGGCCCTACTGAGCTGAGGTGGATATGTAATTGTAGTGCATTGTCGTGATGTATTACTGCTTAAGACTACAAATGCAATAGAAATAATAGTATTTCTTACCTTAAATTGTGGGTAATGATGTTTGTGGATGGTAGTGAAGAGTGGATATGGATGGTGTGGCCCTACTGGACTGAGGTGGATGCTTGTTGGTTGTCGGTAGAAGTGGATGGTAGAAGTTCTGATGCTGAAGTCGATGGTTGTATTGCAGTGTGCATAAATTCTGTAATGGATCTCTGGGCTCTTTTCTTCTGCATTACATTATACAGCTGATGGTAAGGCATCATCAGCTGGTCTAGACCCCGTTTCAAAGCCCTGCTTCTAGCTTTGTCAGGGTCCTCTTCAGTGAAAAAATCTGCAGTTTTACCAATATTATGGAACTGCTCATGTAACTGCTGCAATGTTAACTGTTTTTCTTCAGATTCTTCTTCTGTTATCTCCCTCCCTTGCATCTGTGCATCGAACTCTGCCAACATTTCCTTTGGACTCCTGTCTTCATCATCATCTTCTAAGAGTTCATTCACATCTTCTTCATTCATATCTTCAAAACCATCACCTGGTAATCTCCCTGCCAGCTGAACAATTTCCTGAACCTGACTCTCAAGCAAGGGAAAACCAGAGAAAGAATTAACTACAGAAGGCCATAACTTTCCCCAGCCTGCATTTAATGTTGATTGGGGCACTTCATTCCATGCACTTCTAGCATAGCTGATGGCATCTGCAATGTTAAATTTACTCCAGAAGCGTGGTACTCCCAGGTTGGAGTCAGAGTCCATTGATGCATTGATGAATAACTCCACGGTCCAGTGGTTGTATCAGAGATGTTGTATTTGGAGGTAAAAATACAACTTTTATATGTGGGGTCACATCCAGCAAAGCTTGTGGATGAGTACGGGAATTATCAAGAATGAAGAGAGCCTTGAATGCAAGGTTCTTGCTGTGCAGGTAAAACTTGACTTCAGGAATAAAGTGATGCTTAAACCAGTCAATAAATATTTCCTCTGTCATCCATGCTGACTGGTTTGACTTCCAAATTACTGGTAAGGTGTTTTTATCCACACCTTTCAAAGCACAAGGATTCTTAGAGCGGTAAATAACCATGGGCTTACACTTGAAATCACCTGATGCATTACCGCAAATGAGCAAGGTGAAGCGATCCTTTGCTGCCTTGAAGCCCGGTGCACTTTTCTCTTGCTGACTGATATAAGTTCGTGTTGGCATTTTCTTCCAGAAAACACCTGTCTCGTCAGCATTAAACACTTGCTGTGGCTCATAGCCACCCTCAGAAATAAGTTCCTGAAATTCAGCAGGGAAATTACTTGCTGCTGTATGATCAGCTGAAGCACTTTCACCAGAAAACTTAATATTATGTAACTTATTATGCAACTTAGTTCTGGAACCAGCCTGTGGTAAACATACACTCGTTTTCAGGCCTTCCTTCCTTATCACACACTGCTTTAAACAACTGTAAGGCCTTTTCCCTAATTAAGAGAAAACTAAGTGGTGCACCTTTCTTTGTTTTCTGTTCGATCCACTCAAGCAACAAGTTTTCAGTTTTATTTACTTGTTGGGACCTACGTGTCATTCTTTTCATGAGGTCACATTTTGGGTTATTCATTACACAAGCTCGTATATTTGCCTCATTCTTCCTAATCGTACGAACTGACGCTTCATTAAGGCCATAGGCCCTCACTATATCCCTCACACGTGAGCCACTCTTAAGCTTATCTAATATCTCAATTTTCTTTGAAATTCCTAGACTTGAACGCTTTAACTTTTTCCTGTCACTTGCTGGAACACTTGTATGCTTACTGGGTGCCATGATTGCTTGGTATATTTATCAAAATGCAATGAAAATGAGGAAATGAATGTAAATAAACATAGCGAGCTTCCCGATACTTATCGTCCTGCACGTGTACGAACCAAACTGAACGCTGGGAGGGATGCGTGGGTGGGTGAGGGTGGCGGGGGATGGCACAAGGACTCCCCCACTGACTCATTGGTTTAGCCCACCGCGGGCGACCGCGCCCTAAAAATTTTTCCCCTCCTGAACCGTGTAGTATCATCTTTACGTCATGTAAGATAATAATGTGTCGCAAATCTTAAATCGTGCAATACCCGTAACGTGCAACATAATCTCGTGCTAAATGACGTTCTACTGTATATAAAGATGGTTGACACAAGCTCATTACCAGTACAGTATGCTCCTCACTTAACGACCAGTTCACTTACTGACCTACTCTTAAGAACGTAACTTGGTCGTTAAGTGAGGAGTACAGTACCTGTATCAGTTAAGATTTTACATATACAGTACTATACTAACAAAGAGAACTGCTAGTGACATATTTTCAAGTACAGTGGACCCCCCGTATTCGTAGTCATCGGAGTTCGTAAAATTCGGAATTGGTAAAAAAATTTTGTAAAAATATTGGTTCGGTGATCGTAGATCCGCTCGGAAATAGTAATTCATCCCAGATGCGTATGCGTGGCCCGCACGGCCCAACACTCCATTCAGAGTCAGTGTGCCATTGTTTACCAGCGAGTGACGGTCACCCACGCATTCATACCATACATTTTGTCATTATTCCATTGTTTTTAGTGCTTGCAACTGCTAAATAAGCCACCATGGGCCCAAAGAAAGCTCCTAGTGCCAGCCCTGTGGTAAAGAAGGTCAGAAACATGGTAGAACTGAAAAAAGAGATAATAGCAAAATATGAAAGTGGAGTACGTGTCGCTGAGCTGGCCAGGCTGTATGGCAAAGCCTATACGTACAACCATCACTTCCATCGTGGTCAAGGGAAATGAAATCAAGGAAGCTGTTGTTGTGAAAGATGCAAGTATGGTCACAAAACAGAGATCGCAAATACTGGAAGATGTGGAGACTTTGTTGTTGGTGTGGATCAACGAGAAAGAATTAGCAGGAGATAGTGTTACGCAGGCGATAATATCTGAAAAAGCAAGGAAGTTGCATGATGATCTCGTCAAGAAAATGCCTGCAACAACTGCTGAAGTGAGCGAATTTAAAGCCAGCAAAGGCTGGTTTGACAGATTTAAGAAGCGTAGTGGCATACATAGTGTGATAAGGCATGGTGAGGCAGCCAGTTCAGACAAATGTGCGGCTGAAAAATATGTGCATGAATTCAAAAGCTATGTAGAGGCTGAAGAATTCAAACCCCAACAAGTGTTTAATTGTGACGAAACAGGCCTGTTTTGGAAGAAAATGCCAAACATGACCTACATTATACAGGAGGAAAAGGCACTGCCAGGACACAAGCCTATGAAAGACAAGCTAACTCTTATGTTGTGTAGTAATGCTAGTGGGGATTTCAAAGTGAAGCCTTTACTCGTGTATCACTCTGAAAATCCCAGAGTGTTCAAGAAATGCAGTGTTGCCAAGGTTAATTTGTGTGTGATGTGGAAGGCAAACACTAAAGCTTGGGTCATGAGGGAAATTTTCCTTGATTGGTTCAATGAAGTGTTTGGCTCCAGTGTGAAGAAATACCTCCTGGAAAATAAATTGGACCTCAAGTGCCTCCTGGTAATGGACAATGCTCCTTCTCATCTCGAGACTTGGAAGAGCAAATTGTGGAGCAATTTAATTTCATCACGAATACGAATACGAATAGGACTCTCAGGTAAGTACCCACGAAGGGTGAGCGGGGAAGTGTGGACAGACGAAGAATAGCTGGTGAGAGGAATGGCTGTAGTTGAAGGGAAGAGAGTCGGGACTAAACCCAACCGCTAATTTCATCACAGTGAAGGTCTTGCCACCTAATACCACTCCTGTCCTCCAGCCCATGGACCAGCAGGTCATTTCAAACTTCAAAATCTGTACACCAAAGCAATATTTCAAAGATGCTTTGACATAACCTCGGACACTCAGTTGACCCTAAAAGAGTTTTGGAAAGATCACTTCAATATCCTCCATTGCATAAACCATATAGGGAAGGCTTGGGAGGAAGTGAGCTCCAGGACTTTGAACTCTGCTTGGAGAAAATTGTGGCCAGACTGTGTCCCAGAGTGGGATTTTGAAGGTTTTGGGGATGAGCCACAGGACCCTGAGTCTGTTGTGGAAAAAAATTGTGGCACTGGGGAAGTCCATGGGTTGGAGGTTACTAGCGAAGATGTGGAAGAGTTGGTGGAGGACCACAATGAAGAGCTAACCACTGCAGATCTGCAAGAGCTTCATCTGCAACAGCAACAGACCACAGTTCGGGAAATTGCTGCAGAGGAAGAGGAAGAGAGATGGAAGATGTTGCCTTTTTCAATGATTAAGGAGATTTTTGCCAAGTGGACTGATGTACAAAGATTTATGGATAATTTTCACCCTAATAAAACTGTTGCAGGCCGTGCTGGCAACATGCACAATGACAATGTGGTGTCCCATTTCAGGGAAGTTTTAAAGAAATGCCAGACACAGAGCTCCCTGGACAGATATTTTGTGAGACAGGGGTCCAGTGACTCTCAAGCTGGTCCTAGTGGCATTAAAAAACAAAGAAGGGAAGTAACCCCGGAAAAGGACTTGGTACCTGAAGTCTTAATGGAAAGGGATTTCCCTTCCTAACACTAGCAACTCCTCCTTCCTCTCCCCTCCTTCCGTCTTCCACACATCAACAACTCTTCAATAAAGGTAAGTGTAAAGTTATTACTGTTTTATACTTTGTCTCATTGTTTTCTGTGTAATTTAACCCTTTGGGGGTTGGTGCCATACTAGTACGTTTTACGAGCAGGGGTTGGTGCCGTACTAGTACGCCTAAATTCTAGCGGCCTCAAATTAAGTGTGAAACGGCTGGTAGCCCTACATATGAAAGAATGGGTCTATGTGGTCAGTGTGTGCAGTATAAAAAAAATCCTGCACCACACACTGCATAATGAGAAAAAAACTCTGACCGTTTTTTTCGTTTAAAACAGTGATTTTGCAGTCTATTTTCGTATGGTATTTATTGATGTATTCTCGTTTTCTTAGTCTCATTTGATAGAATGGAAGATATATTACAGAAATAGAGATGATTTTGATTGGTTTGACAATGACAAGTACCTTGAAATTGAGCTCAAAGTAGCGAAAATGTTCGATTTTTGACGATGTTCAAGAGTAAACAAATCACACCATGCATCCAATATACATCAACTGGCGAGTCTAATATTCATGCACAAGTGCTCTGATATTATTTATACCATTTATACAATTATGCAGCTGCATACATAACAGTAAATCATCTATTTTTTTGTGAGAATAAAAATTCAAAATGAAAAGCAAAAGTAATGTAAGAGGGGCCTGGAGACGTGCCTAATGAACAAAGAAGATGTTATTTTAGTGCCAGGAATGTCTGCCTTGTTTATTCTGGACCCTATTTTGAAATTGGCATCGTTTGAAATTTGTGTGAAATTGGCCAAATTGCCATTTTCTGACCACTATTTTGGGTAGTTGAAATTGGTAAATAGGCGGTTTCTTGTACTCAATCGATAGAAGAAATGGAGTTCTAGCGAAATAGCTATAACTTTAGTAGACTGAAACATTGGAATGTGCCGAAAATAGGGCTCAAAGTGGGCAAAATCGCCGATGCGTAAATGTCGTCAATACTGCTAACTTCACGAAAGCATAATTCCGTTAGTTTTTTATAAAATTTCATAATTTTGGTGGCGTTATGATCGGAAAAACATTCTATATCATTCCATAAGATTTTTTTTTTTTCCAAAAAAATTTCGACCCCAGGAACAGGTTTCCGAGAAGGCCTGTCGACCCCAAAGGGTTAATCTAGAAACAAAATTTATTTTAATACTTTTGGGTGTTTGGAATGGATTAACTGAATTTCCATTATTTCTTATGGGGAAAATAGATTCGGAGTTAGTAATATTCAGTGTTAGTAGCGCCCTCTGGAATGGATTAATTACAAAAACTGGGGGTCCACTGTATGGTACAAGCTGCCCAAAGAATATTTATTCCCTTTGAATACACCATATTAAACAAAAATAATCCTTTTGACTAGGATGCTAATGATGTAACCATCCTACAAAACACTTGTCAAAATTTAATATCCTCAGATTGTAATTTGAGTAAATTTATTAACTGTTATAAGCTAATGTTTAACTAAAACTCAATCAATTTCTCTAGTATTAAGTAATCTATAAGCCATTAGATTAATCTGCCCTTAATGCCATGGCATGCTAGTGGCTCTCTTTGCACTTCAGTTCATGATTGTAATTACAAAATCTCGATGTAAACTTGCAATGAAATCAAATTTATTATTTATTATTATTATTATAAAACATCATCTGGAGTAGAGAGGAATTTACAAGTGCATCATTTGAGGAGAAGGTTACCTTACGCGTGCGTAATAAGGCAAATAGATTACTGGGATTTATATCAAGAAGTGTAAGCAATGGAAGACCAGCGGTTATACTACAGCTTTATACATCATTAGTAAGGCCTCACCTAAATTATGCAGCATAGTTCTGGTCTCCATATTACGGAATGGATATAAATTTGTTAGAAAACATTCAGCGTAGAATGACTAAATTAATACATAGCATTAGAAATCTTCCGTATGAAGAAAGATTGAAGTCCCTTAACCCTTTCACTGTCGGTGTTGTATTAGTACGTCTTACAAGCCTGTGTTGGTGTCATATTAATACACCAAAATTCTAGCGGCTTCAAATCTAGCGGGAGAAAGCAGGTAGACTTACATGTGAGAGACTGGGTCTGTGGGGTACGTGTGCGCAGTATAAAAAAAAATCCTGCAGCACGCAGTACATGAGAAAAAAAGAACTCCGACCGTGTTTTTGGTTTAAAACGCCGGCTTTGAGGTGTATTTTCGTATGGTATTTATGGTTGTATTCTCGTTTTCTTGGTCTCATTTGATAGAATGGAAGATACATTACAGAAATAGAGATGATTTTGATTGGTTTCATGATGAAAAGTACCTTGAAATTGAGATGAAGATAGCGGAAATGTTAGATTTTTGCCGATGTTCAAGAGTAAACAAATGACGCCACCATCCAATACGTGTCCAACTGGCCAGTCTAATATGCAGTCACGAATGGGTTGACATTATTTATACAATTATTACAGTAATGCAGTAGTCTGCATAACAGTAAATCTTCTATTTTTTGTGTGAATAAAAATTCAAAATGGAAAGCAAGAGGAATGTCTGCATTGTTTATTCTGGACCCTATTTTGAAATTGGCATCTTTTGAAATTTGTGTGAAATTGGCCAAATTGCCAATTTCTGACCACTTTATTGGGTAGTTGAAATCAGTAAATGGGTGGTTTCTTGTACTCAATCGATAGAACAAATGGAGTTCTAGTGAAATAGCCGAATTTGGTCGACTGAAACAATGGAATTGGCCGAAAGTAGGGCTCAAAGTATGCAAAATTGCCGATGTGTATATATCGCTGAGACCGCTAACTTCACGAGAGCGTAATTCCGTAAGTTGTCATTACCACCAGGAAAAGATTCTCTTATCATTTCATAAGAAAAAATCATTTTTTTTTTAAAATTCTTCGACACTGAGAACAAGTTTGTGATCAGGGGTCTCAACAGCGAAAGGGTTAAATTACATTCACTTGTAAGACAAAGAATGAGGGAACACATGATTGAAGTGTATAAGCAGAAGATGGGTATTAACAAAGGGATATAAATAAGGTTTTGAGGACATCCCTTCGAGAGAATCCGCAATAATGGATTCAAATTTGATAAGTTTAGATTTAGAAAGGATATAGGAAAGTACTGGTTTGGAAATAGGGTGGTTGATGAGTGGAACAGTCTGCCTAGTAGGGTTATCGAAGCTAAAATCTTGGGTAGTTTCAAATTTAGGTTGGATAAATACATGAGTGAGGTTGAATTTGAGTGGGACTTGCACGTGAGTAAATAGAATTATCGAATCTTATTGCTTGGGTAGCGTTTATTCTGTTAGTGGGTTCGATTTGTGAAGGACCTGCCTAATATGGGCCAACAGGCCTACTGCAGTGTTCCTCCTTTCTTATGTTCTTATTAACCAATATGTTCATACTAAATGAGCAGTCAAGAAAAGGTATAAGAGTAGATAAAGAACATGAAATTAAAAGTTGCAAAGGACACAGATAAGTTCAAAATATTTCTTTTCAGTATTGCAGAATACTTGGGTCTACTTAATCTGTGGAAAACTTGTTGATAATGAAAAAGATGTGCTTGATTTTTAACAATTCTTCCCTTTGTCTTTACCAAAGAAGTCAAAATCCAAGTAATTAAACTAGTTATTATACTGGGCCTGAAAAAAAATAATTATTCATAGTAAAATTTAGATTTTTGTACAGGCAAAGTCCAGAAACAGATAGAATTGATCATATTTTTAAGATTAACCTGTTAACTGACCAAACGTATATCTACGTTCTTACTGCCAGTGATCCGAATATTTTGAAAAAAAAAAAATTAATGAGGGCAATTTTCCGTGTAACGAGAAAAAAAATTTAAGGTCAGTACTTACCGAGATGTAAGACCGCGAAGTTGGCACTGGATGCTCACCTGATGGCAACATGGAGTTCTGCCTCTTTCAGAAATGTTGCCGATATACCTTCTTTTTCTCGTTTTTTTTTTTTTTAATTTATATAATTTTTATGTTCTGATAATTACAATTTGTAGTAGTTCTTGTGATTTCATAGTAAATTTTTGTTCCGACACTAATATTAGGTACTGAAATAGTACTCAAATAGTCACAAACACACTGACAGGTGAACATTTTCACCTGCCTTGGTCACATACTATTGTCTAGAAATATATACAAAGTACTTATAGGTCCCAGCAATGTTTTAGACATGCTGGAGTACAGTGGACCCCCGAGTTTCGAAAGGTTCTTACTTCGTAAACATCGTGTTTCGTAAGCTTTTTACGACTTCGAGAATCGTAAAACCGCTCGTGTTTTGTAACGTATTAGACCTGTCCGCCTGCTCCGCGCCTGCGCGGGACGCAGGACGCCGCAAGTGAAGCGTTGTTTACCATTGAGAGAACATTACCTAGCGCGCTCTTTCAAACATTCACACTACATTTGGTGTTTTTTGGTGCTTTAGTGATTGTCACTGTGAAATAAGTCACCATGGGTCCAAAGAAGCTTCCTAGTGGCACCCCTTTCTTCATAAGTGTAGCATTCATGAGGGAGTGTAGCATTCATGGCAGGCTTTGAGGAGTGTAGCAGGCATGCAGGGAGTGTAGCAGGCATGCAGGGAGTTTAGCATTCATGCAAGGGGAGTTAGCATTCATGCAGGGAGTTAGCATTCATGCAGGAGTTTAGCAGTATGAGGGTAGCATTCATGCAGGGAGTTTAGCATTCATGCAGGGAGTGTAGCATGCATGCAGGGAGTTTAGCAGGCATGCAGGGAGTTGCTATGAGGATAGCATTGATGCAGGGAGTTAGCAGGCATGAGGAGTTAGCTTCATGCAGGGAGTGTAGCTAGCATGCAGGGAGTGTAGCAGACATGCAGGGAGTGTAGCAGACATGCAGGGAGTGTAGCAGACATGCAGGGAGTGTAGCAGACATGCAGGAGGAGTGTAGCAGCATGCAGGGAGTGTAGCAGGCATGCAGGGAGTGTAGCAGGCATGCAGGGAGTGTAGCAGGCATGCAGGGAGTGTAGCAGGCATGCAGGGAGTGTAGCAGGCATGCAGGGAGTGTACGCAGGCATGCAGGGAGTGTAGCAGGCATGCAGGGAGTGTAGCAGGCATGCAGGGAGTGTAGACATTGGCATGCAGGGAGTGTAGCATTCATGCAGGGAGTGTAGCATTCATGCAGGAGTGTAGCATTCATGCAGGGAGTGTAGCATTCATGCAGGAGTGTAGCATTCATGCAGGGAGTGTAGCATTCATGCAGGGAGTGTAGCATTCATGCAGGGAGTGTAGCATTCATGCAGGGAGTGTAGCATTCATGCAGGGAGTGTAGCAGTCATGCAGGGAGTGTAGCAGGCATGCAGGGAGTGTAGCAGGCATGCAGGGAGTGTAGCAGGCATGCAGGGAGTGTAGCAGGCATGCAGGGAGTGTAGCAGGCATGCAGGGAGTGTAGCATTCATGCAGGGAGTGTAGCATTCATGCAGGGAGTGTAGCATCATGCAGGGAGTGTAGCATCATGCAGGGAGTGTAGCATTCATGCAGGGAGTGTAGCATCATGCAGTGGAGTGTAGCATTCATGTCGGAGGCTGAGATTCTCCCCAAAGAGTGTAATTATGATGACAGGCTGTGAGACATGCAGGGACTTCTAGCATTCATCCAGGAGTGCTAGCATCTCATCAGGAGTGTAGATTATGCAGGAGTGTAGCATTCATGCAGGAGTGTAGCAGGCATGCAGGGAGTGTAGCAGGCATGCAGGGAGTGTAGCAGGCATGCAGGGAGTGTAGCAGGCATGCAGGGAGTGTAGCAGGCATGCAGGGAGTGTAGCAGGCATGCAGGGAGTGTAGCAGGCATGCAGGGAGTGTAGCAGGCATGCAGGGAGTGTAGCAGGCATGCAGGGAGTGTAGCAGGCAAGCAGGAGTGTAGCAGGCATGCAGGGAGTGTAGCAGGCATGCAGGGAGGTAGCAGGCATGCAGGGAGTGTAGCAGGCATGCATGGAGTGGGGATTTCCTTCGTAGAGGCTGAAGAATTCCTCCCCCAACAAGTGTTTAATTGTGATGAAACAGGCCTGTTTTGGAAGAAAATGCCCAAGAGGACCTTCATTACTCATTACTCTATCTTCCAGATGCCTGCAACTCTTCAATAAAGGTAAGTAAATGTATATATATATATATTGTTTTTAATTATTTTATATGTGATTATTTTTTTGTGGAACGGATTAATTGTATTTACATTATTTCTTATGGGAAATAATGGTTCGAATTTCGAAAACTTCGTGTTAAGTACTAGCTCCTGGAACGGATTAATTACGATACTCGGGGGTCCACTGTATATATGAAACTCCTTGAAGCATGGTGTAAGACAAGTGTCAGTCCACCGCTGAAAGTGCAACAGTGGAGTGACACTTGATGATCGTTCACTGCCTTGACTTTATTTGTTTTCACTGTTACCTATAAACATGTCTCTGTCTATCTGTCTAGCTCTGTCTGCTTATCTGTCTTCATGTCTTTTTTCTGCTTTTGTCTCTTTCTGTCTCAGAGAGAGAGCGCCGCTCATGAAATAACAGGTATTACACACGATGGAGAGTCGTCACGTCTGATTCCTGAACAAGTGAAAATGGTATTACTTGCCACTCACTTGAAGTTGCCAGTCATGCTTATTATGCCTTATATCTACAAGCACAGTATAGCACTTTGGATTTTTTGGGTTATCCTAGGTACTAATTTACACTATAATAACTGTATTTGTGTACCTGGGAGAGAGAGTGATAGAGATGGACAGAGATAGAGAGATGGACAGAGATAGAGAGATGGACAGAGATAGAGAGATGGACAGAGATAGAGAGATGGACAGAGATAGAGAGATGGACAGAGATAGAGAGGAAGATGAGATGGACAGAGATAGAGAGATGGACAGAGATAGAGAGATGGACAGAGATAGAGAGATGGACAGAGATAGAGAGATGGACAGAGATAGAGAGATGGACAGAGATAGAGAGATGGACAGAGATAGAGAGATGGACAGAGATAGAGAGATGGACAGAGATAGAGAGATGGACAGAGATAGAGAGATGGACAGAGATAGAGAGATGGACAGAGATAGAGAGATGGACAGAGAAAAGAGATGGACAGAGATAGAGATGGACAGAGATAGATAGAGATGGACAGAGATAGATAGAGATGGACAGAGATAGATAGAGATGGACAGAGATAGATAGAGATGGACAGAGATAGATAGAGATGGACAGAGATAGAGATGGACAGAGATAGATAGAGATGGACAGAGATAGAGAGATGGACAGAGATAGAGAGATGGACAGAGATAGAGAGATGGACAGAGATAGAGAGATGGACAGAGATAGAGAGATGGACAGAGATAGAGAGAAATGGACAGAGATAGAGAGGATGGACAGAGATAGAGAGATGGACAGAGATAGAGAGATGGACAGAGATAGAGAGATGGACAGAGATAGAGAGATGGACAGAGATAGAGAGATGGACAGAGATAGAGATGGAAGAGATAGAGAGATGGACAGAGATAGAGAGATGGACAGAGATAGAGAGATGGACGAGATAGAGTGGACAGATGAGAGATGGACAGAGATAGAGAGATGGAAAAATGAGATGGACAGAGATGAGATGGACAGAGATAGAGAGATGGACAGAGATAGAGAGATGGAAGAGAGAGATGGACAGAGATAGAGATGGACGATGAGATGGACAGAGATAGAAAATGGACAGAGATAGAGAGATGGACAGAGATAAGAGATGGACGAGATAGAGATGACAGAGATAGAGATGGACAGAGATAGAGATGGACAGAGATAGAGAGGACAGAGATGAGATGGACAGAGATAGAGAGACGGTAGAGATGGACAGAGATAAGAGATGGACAGAGATAAGAGACGGACAGAGATAAGAGAGATGGACAGAGATAGAGAGACGGACAGAGATAAAGAGGACAGAGATGAGACGAAGAGATAGAATGAGACGGTCAGAGATGGACAGAGATAAAGAGATGGACAGAGATAGAGAGACGGTCAGAGATGGACAGAGATAAAGAGATGGACAGAGATAAAGAGATGGACAGAGATAAAGAGATGGACAGAGATAAAGAGATGGACAGAGATAAAGAGATGGACAGAGATAAAGAGATGGACAGAGATAAAGAGATGGACAGAGATAAAGAGATGGACAGAGATAAAGAGATGGGAACAGAGAGAGATGGACTATAGAAATTTGTCTTTGGACTGCCTCCTTGAAAGCTGCCCTCTGGCAAGCACTGTTGACACCGACACTCTGAGACGCTTCTCTCAGACTTACAAGTGGCTTATGGACAGAATTTCTAGCTGCCTGCAGTCAAAAGAATTCCCATCTACATGCACGACTAACAAGAGGTTTAACTTACTTGATGGTGTAGAATATGTCTCTCTGCTTTAGTCCTCTTTGGACTCTCCCCTTGAAAGACGTGTGCCGGGAAGACTTAATTCTGCAAGATTCAAGAGGTATTAGTGTTCCGCTTTGAACTCAGAACCACCTAATCACTAGGGCATATCCTCTAAGCAATATAAGCAGTATGGAACACTAGCTTCCAGACTTCTACTCAAAGAGGGGACGCTGGTACCTGCTAATAAGCGTCCCACGGCTCAAGACCCACAAAAAAACCCACCTACGTTTTCCCCAGGAAACTGGCCAGATACTGAGAGAAAAGGAGGTAAGGTCCTACTGTATTGGGTCTGGATGGAGAAGGATATCCTCAGTACTTCGAGATGTCTTCTCCGAGTCCCCAGGAATGATGTTGGTAGTCACGTGGGGGGGGGCTGCGCTGTTGCAGCACTTGTTTACTCGATGAGGTCTAGTCTGAGAAGGATGTACCTCGCACCCTAGAGCTCCCACACTGCCTGTGGTCAGCATGGGATTGCCATTTCTCGTTGGCTAACATAACCTAATGTTTGTCTATTTAAGGCTTAACCTATGTTAAGGTGCTAGAACTACATTATTAATATCTAACGTTGCTTCAATAATCCTAATATTAGTTACTAACTGTACAAACTTACCTAGGCCTTCCTAGGAGAGTAAATCTATCAATTAACATGTGTAATCTCTCTACCTCCGCTAACTACTGTGTTTGTTTGTTTGGGTGGGTGTGTGGGTTCATGAACTCAGAGGACCTATCCGTGGTACGTTTAAGGCTCCATACGGCTCACTTACCCTGTGGAACTTGAGCGACTCAAAAAAGTTTCCACATCCTCCCGCTGGCGAAGGTAGAAGTTAAGTCTACAGTGGTCCCTCGGTTTTCGCCGAAAATTTGTTGCAGAATGCTGCTCAAGTGCCATTACCTAACGAATTTACTTCCTTAAGAAATAATGTCACATAGGTTAGTCTATTTCAGACCCCCAAAAATACACTTGCAACAGCACTTACTAAAATACACTTACATAAATGTTCGAGTTTGGAGATGCACGAAAACCGAGGGACCACTGTATATCAAATCCGCCTCCTGCAAGCCCTCCCAGTGAGCTCTGGATTCTAGCGCCATTCGACGGGTCGTCCGGACACTGGTTGGGCAGACTTTGGTCTAACTTCTCCTGTCCAGGCCCCACCGTGTGGACCTCGAGAGGCAACAGCTTGTTGATGGGCCTTATGGTCTCAGCACCGTTTACTCTCACCTTCACCATCCTCAGCTGTCCAGCCTTATCTGGGTGGGTCGACACCACCAGGCCAAGAGGCCAGTATGCCCTGGGTACCTCACCTTCAACTAGCACCAGATCCCCTTGGCTCACCGTCACCTTGTTCCCCTCAGGGTCGGCCCCATAAAAATGTTCTCACAGAGCTGTCAAATAATCATTACGCCACACCTGGTTCCATTTGTCTAGAACATTCACTAACTTATTGTGACTCTTGTGTAGTTCCTCATTGATGGGGGGTCCTTCCGGCCCACAATAGTCCTGCTCCCTAGAAGACTGGCTCAAGATTGCAGGGAAGGGTTCGATCCTCCTCCCAAATAACATGTGATTGGGGGTGAGAGCTTCCTGCTCGTCAATACCATTTTGCACATAGGTTAGGGGTCTATTATTGACTCTCGCTTCTATCTCGGCCAAAATCGTTCGCAACTCATCAGTGGTCACCCTCTTGCTGTGTAAGACCTTGCGGAGACACCTTTTAACCGTACCCACCATACGTTCGTAGAAGCCCCCTTGCCAGGGTGCTCTGGGAACTATGAACTTCCACTCGCACTCTTATCTTCAGGTATTCTCATACCTCCCCGGTGTCCAAAAGATTCTTAGACTTTGCTGGCTGCTTTGAAGCTTGTGCCATTGTCTGATATAATCAATTGTGGACAAGAGAACCGAGCTGTAAACCTCCTGAACAACTTCATGAAAGTCTCGGTAGACATATCTTCCGCCAGCCCCAAATGTACAGCTTGGGTAGTTGCACAAGTAAACAGATATATACCTTCTGTGGGTCTACCCTCTCCCCTCCCGGGTTTGTCAGTGTGATAGCCCCCGTATAATCTATCCCCACAGTCTCAAAGGGTCTGTCACTCTGCACCCGTTCCTGAGGCAGTGGCGGTGGTCCCGGGTAGGATAGAGTCCTCCCATCATACCGTCGACAGACCGTGCAATTCCTTATCACCCTTTTGACTGCGGCTCGGCCCTTCAGCACCCAGTAATTCTGACGAAGGCAGGTGAGTGTATCTCCAAACCCTCCATGCATGGTCCTCTGATGAGCATCAAGTATCACCAACTCTGACAACCACCCATCCTTTCCCTGTAACATGGGATGTTTGGCCCCATAACTGAGCTCAGCATTGTGTAATCTTTCCCTGCATCTTATCAGACCAGCATGATCCAAGAACAATCCCAATGAGTGGACCAGCTTACCGCTCCCTGAGTCGCCATCGGGTGCAAGACCTGATGCTGTGTCTGGCTGCCCAGCAGCCAGTACCTCTAGAACTCCTGGAAACCTCTCCTTCTGGTACTTCTGTATCCAGTACTCTCTGGGACCCACGAGCGACAACTGTCGGCCTCTATTTACCTTGTCAGTCAGCTTTCTCACAAATAGAAACACCATTTCGGTGACTCCCACTAGTTTCCTCCATGAGGAGTAGCGTTTGGGGTCTAGTAGTTCAGTGCCTGACTCCCCCGAAATGCACTATGCCGCTGGTTGTCTCCCCGAATTTCTGCTCTGGCCAGCGCTCTTTCGCTGGTAACCAGTCCGGGCCTTTGAACCAAATCTTGCTTTTTCTCAGTTTTTTGTGTGTCACCCCTCTGCTAATCAGGTCAGCCAGATTTTGATCTGTGGGTACATGTAAAATTGTGGACGCTGACTGTAGCTCCCGTATCTCCTTCACCCCATTCCTGACATAGGGGAGTTTGGACCTGTCGTTCTGTACCCACTGTAAGGCTTCCTCCAAGTCTGTCCATATATATGTGTGGACCACCTTCAGGTTACTTAACACTTCCTTTATGTACTTTCCCAGTCTTGCTCCCAGCAACATTGCTGTGAGCTCTAGCTTTGGTATTGAACACTCTTTTAGGGGTGTCACCCGTGCCCGGCTGGTGGCCAGATTAACCTGGCTCCCAGCCACCAAGTATGCTACGGCCCCATATGCCCGGGAAGAGGCATCACAGAAGACATGCAGGTCATAATCTTGTCCGGTACACCCGAGGGACCTAGGTAGCTCTGCTAAATCTTTAACTAGATCCCACTCCTGACAGATAGTTTCTGGCAGTGTGTCGTCCCAACCCAGGTTCAGCTCCCAGGTCTGCTGTACATACTAGCATTCTCCCACGAATAGTAATGGGTGTCAACATACCCAGTGGGTCAAAGGCAGTCTGGACTTTACTTAACAGGGACCTTCTGGTCAGCTTCCCGCCCCCGTCGGGTTTCCTTTTTACCCTAAGTCTGTCTTCCCCAATTTCCCATTCCAGCCCCAATACTGAGGTTACCACAGGCACCGTATAACCTGCATAATCATGTTCCACCCTGTCTCGCAATGCAGGATTGTTCGTTACCCATTCCCTCAGTGGCATATTAGCCGAGATCATCTCCCTGTTGGACTCCCGGTAAATGTCCATCAACTGCCCCACGTCTGAAGTGGTGCCTTGCATATTGTCTACATAAAATAAGGTCTTCAATAGTTCTTTGAGGGGGCTGTTACAATTTGCCAGGTGATAATCTATAGTAGCCTGCAGCAAGAACGGTGAGCTCGTGGCACCAAACAACACTGCCTTAAATCTGTAAGTTTCGTACCCCTGCTCAGGTACCTCACTATTTGCCACCCACAAGAACCTAGTGTAATCCCTGTCTTGTGGTTGCAACCCAATTCACAGGAAGGCTTCACTAATATCCGCTGCATAAGCATATTTCTCTGTCCGAAACTTTAACAACACGTCGGCTAATTTCTGAGTCAGAGATAGCCCTGTGAACAGACAGTCGTTCAATGAGGGCTCTCGAGGACTCGCCTGTGAGCTGCAATTGAAGACCACTCTGATAGGGGTTGTCACTGACTCCTTGGTGACTGCCATGTGTGGGAGATAATGGGTATTTTCTCCTGGACTGGCATGTGGTACCTTCTCAATGAATCCCAGGCCCAACTGTTCTTTAATAATATCTTTAATATGGTTCCATCATTGTTCTAACCACATCACCAGAGATACCCAATAACCTCCTGGTATCTTGCAATGTGTAACTTCCAGTGTACACAATAATATCCAATACAAGACCACTGTAGCAATCACAAAGCACAAACAACTTTATACCAAAGCGTTTCCTCTTGCTTGGTATATACTGCTTGAACGACAGTCTACCTTTGAACAGAATCAGTGACTCATCAATAACAAGCTTCCTGAAGGGATAGAAATGCGTATTGAATTTCTCTTTCAGATACAGAAACACATTCCTAATCTTATATAACCTGTCGTTTCTGTCAGGCCTGGTTTTGTCTGAGAAGTGTAACATACGCAACAGTAGCACAAATAGATTCACTGATATTATATCACTGAAACCTGGTGTTGCAATCAGGCGGTCTGTCGACCAGTATGATTTGACACGGTGCTTATACACGTGGCATAAGCATTATTGTGGCAAAGAAAAGATACATCTCAGCCACAGTTGTCTCTTTCCACTTGTTGAGGCGTGATTTTGGTGAAAGTATGGTGAACTCGTAGTATCTGTTGCTTTCCCTGACAATAATTTCCATCAGGGGATCGTCAAAAAATAACTCGAAACATTCCAGTTCAGTGGCATTGTTCCCAAGTGGACAAGATAGGGGTATTCCACATTGACTTTCATCAAACTGATGGGGATTGGGAATAAAATTGTCAGCTTCCTGCCAATCCCAGGTGCGGTCTGCTGGTGGGTACTGGATATTTACAGGTGGTTGTGGGGGTTGGTGGGTGGGTGAGGATGGCCTTTGTTGTAGCTGAGCCGACTCAGCGGCGTCGGTGCCAGCATGGTCCACTGCTGATGCCTCGCGCCTGGCACCACCACCACTACCACTACCAGATGCATGCACATTTCTCATCCCAATTGCAACACTATCATCGTCATTTTCACTATCACTTCCTGTTGTACGCCCACGGGATGTACTCCAAGATGTACTCCTTCCCCTTGGAACAGCATATGGCATGCTGCCAGAGCGCATATACCGTCGTATATACTGACGCTTCACTGGAGAATATTCTGCTCCACTCTCGCTACTGGAACTGTTTTGAAGAGCTTGGAGTTCATATTCACTATCACTATCATCACCATTGCTCACATCAGAGTCTGGGATATGAGTAAATAACAGTTTCCTCTTTCGTTCTGGTACAATTGAGCGTGAACAAGATGCCACAGCACCGGAGGTGGAAGGCTGAGGGTCGTCTGGGTTTTCCTCAATATTACCGGTATTATGGTCATTAGTTTCGGTCACAACCTCCTCAAAACCTTGAAAGTCATCATCACTGACACTCCCATCGGTGTTAGAACTGTCACTTGGGAACAAGTGTTCCAATTCGCCGAGGAGTGAGGAGTTTCTTAACGCGAGGCATGGTGAACAAGGTGTATTAACATCGCGTTCCCACAATGCACCACTGGGTCCCCGATTTTTTTCCTACTGCGCACACTAACCACGCAGACCCATTCTCTCACCACTAGGCCTACCAGCCATTTCGCGCTTAATTTGAAGGCGCTAGAATTTATGCGTAATAGTACGTGGAAAACCCCAGCGCATAAGCCATACTAGTACGACCGAAACCCCGAAAGGGGTCAATTTGCCATTTTTATTGAAGAAATTAGAGTATTAATTTCACAGCAATAACTTGTGAATTCGTCTACTGATTGGATTAAGTTTTTGAATGCTGATATTTACTTGCATTGGAGACTTATGCCTCACTCTGCTGTACCTTTTGCATACTACTACTATTAAAGTACAGTGGACCCCCGAGTAACGAGCATAATTCATTCCAGAAGCCTGCTCAAGTGCCATTACCGAACGAATTTACTCCCTTAAGGAATAATGTCAAGTAGGTTAGTCTATTTCAGACCCCCAAAAATACACTTACAGAAGCACTTACAATATTATGTATACAGTGGACCCCCGAGTAACGTAAAAACTTCACTCCAGAAGCCTGCTCAAGTGCCATTACCGAACGAATTTACTCCCTTAAGGAATAATGTCACGTAGGTTAGTCTATTTCAGACCCCCAAAAATACACTTCCACAAGCACTTACAATATTATACTTACATAATTGTACGATTTCCGGAGTGTTCGTTACTCGGGGTCCACTGTATACTTACATAATTGTACGATTTCCGGGGTGCTCGTTACTCGGTGGTCCACTGTAGTTACTATTAATACCATCACCATTACTATGCTTTCTTGCCCCTAGGTATGGCCTATGTTTTTATCATACTCCTCATGTATTTGAAGTGATCAAGGTCCAAGGGTCACATCTTCAATAGAAGTGCCCTTGGTGAGTGCATTTGTCCATCCATTTCTTTCCAAACTATTTTTCTTCAGTAATGCTACTCTACTGTTTGTTCCACTCATTTTCAATTCTTGCTATGCTGATGCTTATTTATATCCCTTGTTTATATCACTCATTCACATCACCCCTTATTCTACACTGTTCCAGAGGGTGTAAGTCCACTGATCTAGTTTAAGGTATAATTGTATGAGTTATGTTTCTTGGACAGAAGCTGTTGTTAGAGGGAAACCTTGTAAATCTCAGTACAGCCTTGATTTATTTGTTCAATTGCTAATCTCCATGATTTCTGTGAATTCTTAGTTGCCAAATAATTTTGCTGAAAAATTTCATGTAATATAAGTTATACTGTTGATCATCACCTTTAGTGATTATCATTTTTTATTTTCCTAAGTTTTGTCCAGGTTCAACTTTGACCAACTGTAACATTGGTGGATCTTACTAAAAGGAAAGATCAGATTGTTAAAGGGTTGTGTACGCACTCCTTTACCCATTTCATCAACTCTTTAAATGTTCCATGGTAGAAATCCCGGAGAGATTTTTTAATCCTTTTGACAGATATCTTTAGCCTTTCTAAGGCTAATGTTGAAATATTGTCTTAGGAGGGGAGGGGAGACGAATGGTTTTGGGGACCTGACGAGCTGTTGGAGTGTGAGCAGGGTAATATTTAGTGAAGGGATTCAGGGAAACCGGTTATTATAGATTTAGCCGGACTTGAGTCCTGGAAATGGGAAGTACAATGCCTGCACTTTAAAGGAGGGGTCTGGGATAGTGACAGTTTGGAGGAACTACTCTAAACTGTCGTATCTGAGCACCTCTGCAAAGACAGTGATTATGTGTGAGTGACGTGAAAGTGTTGAATGATGATGAAAGTATTTTCTTTTTGGGGATTTTCTTTCTTTTTGGGTCACCCTGCCTCGGTGGGAGATGGCCGACTTGTTGAAAAAAAAAAAAATTACTAGAAAAATAATACATACATGAAATTTTTTTAAAATGGTTTAGGGTTATCAAAAGAATAAATGAGAGGGCTGATAAGGGGTTCAGGTGGTTGGGACATTTATAGAGGATTGAGCTGAATAGGATGACAACGAGGGATAAGGGTCATGCCTGGAACTGGGGAAGGGGGGATGTAATTGAGATTTTGACTGCTAGGGGCTTGAACACCCAACAGGTTTGTGTGAGTGTGTTAAATTGAAGTGAGTGGAGACAAGTGGTTTTTTGTCTTGATGTTCTTGGAGTGTGTGCAGTGTAACATTTATGCAGGGATTTAGGAAACGGGTCAGCCAGACTTTCATCCAGGAGGTGGGGAAAAACAGTGCCTTCGCTCTGTAAGAGAGGAAGGTTTAGCAGGTCATGCCTGGGTTTAGAAACAAAAAGAAATAATAAGCCCACATGATCCCTGGTAAAGGGAAGGAAAATTGCAAAAAGGGGGTTTATTACCTTAATTATTTAATAGCTGTCATCACCTACTCTAACTAAGAGATGAAATAAAAGGGATAATGAGTTTTAATAGAAAGAACATAAATAGCAATGGGCCCAAACAGGAAAGACTAAACAGTATTCTTTTGTTACAGATGGTTAACATAATTAATGATCACAATTTATGGTTCTGAAAGGAGTGATTCTCAGTCTAGACAGCAGTAGGCATTCTATTAAGTTATTGACTTCAGGGAATTTTTTCTTCTTAACTCAAAAGAAGAAAGTTAACCCTTTCGGGGTCGGTGCCATACTAGTACGTTTTATGAGCAGGGGTTGGTGCCGTACTAGTACGTTTTACGAGCAGGGGTTGGTGCCATACTAGTACGTTTTACGAGCAGGGGTTGGTGCCGTACTAGTACGCGTAAATTCTAGCGGCCTACATATGAAAGAATGGGTCTATGTGGTCAGTGTGTGCAGTATAAAAAAATCCTGCACCACACACTGCATAATAAGAAAAAAAACCCGCCGTCTTTTTTTTGTTTTTTTGTTTAAAACAGCGAATTTGCAGTCTATTTTCGTATGGTATTTATTGATGTATTCTCGTTTTCTTGGTCTCATGTGATAGAATGGAAGATGTATTACAGAAATAGACATGATTTTGATTGGTTTGACAATCACAAGTACCTTGAAATTGAGCTCAAAGTAGCGAAAATGTTCGATTTTCGCCGATGTTCAAGAGTAAACAAATCACACCATGCGTCCAATACACATCAACTGGCGAGTCTAATATTCTTACACAAGTGCGCTGATATTATTTATACCATTTTTACAATGATGCAGTTTTATACATAACAGTAAATCTTCTATTTTTTGTGAGAATAAAATTTCAAAATGGAAAGCAAAAGTAATGTAAGAGGGGCCTGGAGACGTGACTAATGAACAGAGAAGATGTTATTTTAGTGCCAGGAATGTCTGCCTTGTTTATTCTGGACCCTATTTTGAAATTGGCATCGTTTGAAATTTGTGTGAAATTGGCCAAATTGTCATTTTCTGACCACTATTTTGGATAGTTGAAATTGGTAAATAGGCGGTTTCTTGTACTCAATCGATAGAAGAAATGGAGTTCTAGCGAAATAGCTATGATTTTAGTGGACTGGAACATTGGAATTGGCCATAAATAGGGCTCAAAGTGGGTGAAATCGCCATTTCGTAAACATCTTCGAGACTGATAACTTCGCGAGAGCATAATTCCGTAAGTTTTCATTCAAATTTCAAACTTTTGGTGTCGTTATGATCGGAAAAAGGTTTTCTATCATTTCATAAGAATTTTTTTTTTTTTCCAAAAAATTTCGACCCTGAGAACGTTTTTTCCAAGAAGGCCTGTCGACCCCCAAAGGGTTAAAACCCCTTTATAAATTTAAATTTTTACTGACAAAGAACAGACCTGTCTCACGGCTGGGCTGCAGGAGTAGGAATCTCTCAAAACTCCTCATAGACTGAGCAGAGATATGTAAGAAAGATTGTTGATGCAGTTGGTTCATTTTGATACCTTTTTCTTTGTGGTTCTATCTGACAATTTGATGCATTATATGAAGTTCAGTATATTTGTTGGTGGCCTGTGTGTTTTATCAAGTAAATGTGGACAGTTGTTTCTTAGGAATTCAGATTTTTGTGTACATTCTGGATTTCTTTTTCTTGCAGGTAAGACGTGTAATGCATCTCTCATCAGAACCAGAGAAAGTCATATATGGTAATATAAAGTAACAAATACAGCATGCATAGCAACCATATATGTAGTGCCAGATCAACCAGGCTGTGATGGATATGTGGGGCAGTGGGCATCTAGCAGCAACAGCCTGGTTGACCAGGCAAGCACCAGATGAGTCTGGCCCATGGCTGTGCTCCGAGAGCAGTAAGACTCTCGAAACTCATCAAAGGTAAAAGGAGTTCTGGTGGAATTCCTTTGTTTTAACAGGACCAGTGTAGTGAGCTATAAGCTGGGCAGCCCAGCTTATATGGTCTGTGTGGTGCATTGATATAAAAGTCACTTGTGAGGTCAGAACATAAACGAGGAGATTGAAACAGCTTAAATCTACCCTTGAGGCTCATTGATGTGCCCAGGCTAGGAAGAGACATGGCTTGTAAACCAGGCTGCCCAGCTTATAGGGCATTTATGGCCAAGTGGTAGAGTGTCACTTGGGAACCTTGCCAGTTTCCCTGTAGTGGGATTGAGCCCTGCTGACTGTGATCTTTCTATATATACAGTGGACCCTCGAGTATCGGCCGTAATCAGTTCCAGGAGCTAGGCCTTAACTTGAACTGGCTGAAAGTCGAACCATTATTTCCCATAAAAAATAATGTAAATACAATTAATTCGTTCCAGACACCCAAAAATATTCACCAAAAAAAATCATTTTTTAAAGTTTTACATACACAAAACACATAATAACACACATTAAATTTATAAATTTACATTTAAAATAACATTTACTTACCTTTATTGAAGAGACTTGC
>WNWK01017742.1:0-35000 GCA_009830355.1 Cherax destructor
ATATAACCTATTCACTGTAACTTTCACTTGTCACATATTTATTTCACTTTATTATCTAGGGTGACACACGTGGCAACGTCGCCTGGAGCACACTAGGCCCACTCTAACCCACCACCAAATATTTATTTCTAGTTCACTTATAAAATTATGGCTCTCCCCACACTTATGTGGCTCAGGGCAACTCGTAAATCACTTCAAGGGTTGTTCACTACCTGACACACTTGATAACCCCTGCAGTACCTTTGGGTAGCCCTCAAAAACACTTATATTCACGGAGCACTAAAGTTGTGACTCGCCCACGCTGTGTGTGTGTGTGTGTGTTAGTTACAATTTTGTCCTAGGCACATGTCGATTAGACACTAGGCCTGTTGATGTGTGTGTGTGTGTGTGTGTGTATGTGTGTAAGGAAACACTTGAAATGTTTCGCCCGGAGGTGAACCCAGGCCCTCCGTGCATGAAGCGAGAGCTTTAGCCACCAGGCATATGTGTGTGTGTGTGTGTGTGTGGGTGGGTGTGTGTGAGTGTGAGAATTCGTGTGCAAATGTATTCACAGAGGAATTGATGATGACAGAGAGGGAGAGAGAAAAGTAAAGGATAGGGAGGTGGATGGAGGGGAAGAGAGACAGGAACAGAGACTAAAGTCTCGAAATATATACAGTGCTAGTCATGGCATTATGCCGAGTGAGCTCCTCGGCATAATGCCGTAATAAAAATCAAAGGCCTACCATATAGGGGGGTGTCTTTTTTCGTCAGTGCATTATGCCGGGTAGAAGTTGTTAGCATAATGTCACGGCCTGCCGCCACACTCCACAGTGACTCTTCATTGCTCACGTGGCTGCCGTGGTGGGAGGAAGTGTTGCACTTTTGCCTCTCATCCGCCCTATCTTTTTTCCGGTGTTCCCTTTGGTTTTGGGGTCTTCCTGGGTTTACCTGGGAAGAGTTCCGGGGGTCAACGCCCCCGCGACCCGATCTGTGACCAGGCTATACATGTTTGATTATAGGTAAAAGTAAGTCTTTAACATCTGAATCTATAGCTCAAATCATAGGGCATCACAAAGCTGGGCACCAGACGAAACAAAGAGTGGAGAATGTTGGAGTGTGTCTGAAGTACTTTAGAGTGATTAAGCAACCTTCACCGTCACCTGTAACCGTGTGGGGACATGTGTACCGGTCCAGAGGTAGTGACCCGCTAGAACCATGGTACACCTGTGGAACCACCAAACACCCAGACTTGCTCATGGTTTGGGTGTATTTCAATGCTCATAATGTTGGTGAACTCATTGTGCTTCCCAAAAACCAGTATATGAACCAGTATAATTACCTGGAGTTATTGTGTGACAATTTACCTGAGGCGTTTGACAAGTGTGGGGCAACGGTTTTTATGCAGGACGGTGCACCGTGTCATACCACCAAATCTGTAGTTCAGTGTCTTAAGGACTGTGAAGTGAGGTTCTTTAATGACTGACCAGGCAATTTCCAGACCTAAACCCTATTGAGAACCTCTGGTCAATAAGAAACGAAGTTTACTGGTCAAGGATGTCAGTTCCATCCCACGGCTGGAGGCTGCTCTACATGAGGCATAAATAATATACCTACCCAAACCCTCAAGAATTTGTGTGAGAGTCTTCCTATATGGCTGAGGGACGTGATTCAGCTAAAGAACGCAGAAACAAGTATTAAAACCTCAGTAAGTGTATAAATATATATATATATATATATATATATATATATATATATATATATATATATATATATATATATATATATTTATATTATAATCTTTCATGGTATGTGTTTGTGCTTTGGTACGTGTGGGGAGGGGCGGCGTAATGCCGTGACTAGCACTGCATATGAGGGCAGAATTTGCCGTTCGAAAAACAGCAATTCTCAGGAAAATCAGGAAGTATTTCTTCAGCTTTAGGTCAGAAAATGGAATGACTATGATGAAAAAGTGAGGGATGCAGACTTCATACATAGTTGTAGAGTGCGTATGACAGGGTCTACGAGGCTAAGAGGCTGTCACTTAGTAAGTGACAAGAGCAAAGACTCTAGCTCTGCACCCACACGTAGGTGAGAACAAACAAATCTCTCACAGAAAGCGAGCTCGCTAAAAACAACGCAATAAACAATATATACGACAGTAAGAAAAACGGAACAACAACAGATAGAGGCTGGTCGCTTCTCTGTTGTCAACGGGAAATATTTTTCTGGACATGCTGTTGGAAAAACAGGACTGTCATAGTCCATTACCCTTAACATAGATAAACGGGACACTACAAACTGCTGTTCCCTCCTCCCTGTCTGTGTGTACTCACTTTTTGTGGTTGCAGGGGTCGAGTTTATTGCTCCTGGCCCCGCCTCTTCACTGATTGCTACTAGGTCCTCTCTCTCCCTGCTCCATGAGCTTTATCAAACCTAGTCTTAAAACTATGTAGGGTTCCTGCCTCCACTACGTCACTTTCTAGGCTATTCCACTTCCTGACAACTCTATGACTGAAGAAATACTTCCTAACATCCCTTTCCTGTGTACTCACCTAATTGTACTCACCTAATTGTGGTTGCAGAAGTCGAGTCATAGCTGTGTGTGTGTGTACTCACCTAATTGTGGTTGCAGGGGTGGATACTCAGCTCCTGGCCCCGCCTCTTCACTGTCCGCTACTGGGTCTCTTCTCTCCCTGCTCCATGAGCATTTTTCATACCTTGTCTTAAAGCTATTATGGTTTCTGACTCCACTACATCGTTTGCTAAACTATTCCACTTCCTGACTACTCTATGGCTGAAGAAATGCTTCCTAACATCCCTTTGACTCATCTGAGTCTTCAGCTTCCAATTGTGCCCCTTGTTTCTGTGTTCCCTCTCTGGAACATCCTGTCACTATCTACCTTGTCGATTCCCCGCAGTATTTTGTATGTCGTTATCATGTCTCCTGTAACCCGTCTGTCCTCCAGTGTTGTTAGTCCTATTTCCCTCAACCTTTCTTCGTAGGACAGTCCCTGAGCTGTGGAACTAACCTTGTCGCAAACCTTTGCACTTTCTCTAATTCTTGATGTGCTTGACCAGGTGTGGGTTCCAGACTGGTGCTGCATACTCTAGTATGGGCCTGACGTACACGGTGTAGCAGTGTCTTGAACGATTCCTTGTTAAGGTAACGGAACGCTAATCTTAGGTTTGCCAGTCGCCCATACGCTGCGAACAGAGACACTTCTTATTCTATCCATGTCATTCACTTATACCAAGAATAGCACTGGTCCTAAGACTGACCCCTGTGGGACCCCGCTCGTCACAGGCGCCCACTGTGATACCTCATCACGCACCATGACCCGTTGTTACCTCCCTGTGAGGTATTCCCTGATCCATTCCAATGCCCTTCCTGTTATACACGCTTGGTCTTCCAGCTTCTTCACTAATCTCATATGAGGAACTGTGTCGAAGGCCTTCCTGCAGTCCAGGAAAATGCAATCAACCCACCCTTCTCTCTCTTGTCTTACCTCTGTTACTTTGTCATAGAACTCCAAGAGGTTTGTTACACAGGATTTGCCTTCCATGAATCCATGCTGTCTGGCGTTGAATATCCTGTGCCGTTCCAGATGCTCCACTATTCTTTTCCTGATGATTTTCTCCAAGACTTTGCACACTATACACGTAAGTGACACCGGTCTATAGTTTAGTGCCTCTTTTCTGTCTCCTTTCTTAAAAATGGGGACTACATTGGCCTTTTTCCATACCTCAGGTAGCTGCCCAGTTTCAAGGGATGTGTTGAATATTATGGTAAGTGGCACACTCAGTACCTCTGCTCCCTCCCGAAGGACCCACGGGGAGATATTGTCCTGACCCATCGCCTTTTAGGTGTCATGGTCACTGAGTAACTGCTTCACCTCCTCCTCAGTTGTGTGTATGCCATCCAACACTTGATATATTCCTTATTGCTGTCACGCTTTGTCCTGTCTGCCCAGCTGCCTTCCTGCCTCCACTGTAAATACCTCCTTAAACCTCGAGTTGAGCTCCTTACATACCTCTTGGTCGCTTCCTGTGAGTTCCCCATCATCTCTCCTCAGCCTTATCACCTGGTCCTTGACTGTTGTCTTCCTTCTGATGTGACTGTACATCAGTTTCTGGTCAGACTTGACTTTCTATGCTATGTCGTTTTCATACTGTTTCTGGGCCTCCCTCCGTACCTGTGCTTACTCGTTTCTAGCTATGCAACTAATCTCTTTGTTTACTTGGGTTCTTTGCCTTTTGTATTTTTTCCATTCTCTGACACTCTGAGTCTTTGCCTCCCTGCATCTTTGGTTAAACCAGGGGCTCTTTCTGGCCTTCCCATTTAAAATTTTGCCTTTGGGTATAAATTGTTTCTCTGCCTCCTTGCACTTTGTCGCTACGTATTCCATCATTTCATTTACTGACTGTCCTTCCATGTCTCTTTCCCACTGAACCTCCTGCAGGAAGTTCCTCATACTCGTGTAGTCCCCTCTTTTAAAGTCTGGTATGTCTCTGTCAGTACCGTTTTCCCTCCCCACGTGTAACTCTACTATGTACTCAAAGCTCAGCACCATATGGTCGCTGGCTCACAGGGGGCTCTCGTGTGTTATGTCCTCAATGTGTGAGCTGCTCAGGGTGAATACAAGGTCCAGCCTTGCTGGTTCGTCCTCTCCTCTCTCTCTCTGGTCGTGTCCCTGACATGTTGGTGCATCAGGTTTTCCAATACCACGTCCATCATCTTGGCTCTCCAAGTTTTTGGACCCCCACGTGGTTCCCAGTCGATCTCCCTGTGGTTGAAATCGCCCATGACCAGTAACTTTGCTCTGCTCGAGTGTGCTTTTCTTGCCACCTCCGCCAGTGAGTCCACCATTGCTCTGTTGTTCTCTTCATATTCCTCTCCTGGCCTCCTGCAGTTCTGTGGTGGGTTATACATCACTGCAATGACTGTCTTGTGTTCCCCAGAATGGATGGTACCTACTATAAAGTCCCTTTCTCTACACACCTCCATTCCTTCCATTTCCTCAAATTTCTAATGGTTCCTTAAGAGCAGTGCGACCCCTCCTCCCTCTCTGCTCCTTCCCGAAAACTCTATGACTGAAGAAATACTTCCTAACATCCCTGTGATTCATTTGAGTCTTCAACTTCCAACTGTGTCCCCGTGTTGCTGTGTCCCATCTCTGGAACATTCTGTCTCTGTCCACCTTGTCTATTTCTCTCAGTATCTTATATGTCGTTATCATGTCCCCCCTATCTCTCCTGTCCTCCAGTGTCGTCAGGTCGATTTCCCTTAACCTCTCCTCGTAGGACATACCCCTTAGCACCGGGACTAGTCTTATTGCAAACCTTTGCACTTTCTCTAGCTTCTTTACGTGCTTGGGTAGATGTGGGTTCCAAACTGGTGCTGCATACTCCAGTATGGGCCTAACATACACAGTGTACAGGGTCCTGAACGATTCTTTATTAAGATGTCGGAATGCTGTTCTTAGGTTAGCTGTGTGTGTGTGTGTGTGCTCACCTATTTGTACTCAAATATTTGTGGTTGCAGGGGTCGAGTCATAGCTCCTGGCTTCGCCTCTTCACTGATTGCTACTAGGTCACCTCTCTCCCTGCTCCATGAGCTTTATCAAACCTCGTCTTAAAACTATGTATGGTTCCTGCCTCCCTACGTCACTTTCTAGGCTATTCCACTTCCTGACAACTCTATGACTGAAGAAATACTTCCTAACATCCCTTTGACTCATAGGAGTCTTCAACATCCAACTGTGACCCCTTGTTTCTGTGTCCCCTCTCTGGAACATCTTGTCTCTGTCCACCTTATCTATTCCTCGCAGTATTTTATATGTCGTTATCATGTCTCCCCTAACCCTCCTGTCCTCTAGTGTCGTCAGACCGATTTCCCTTAACCTTTCTTCGTAAGACAATCCCCTTAGCTCTGGGACTAGTCTTGTTGCAAACCTCTGCACTTTCTCTAATTTCCTGACGTGCTTGACCAGGTGTGGGTTCCAAACTGGTGATACATACTCCAGTATGGGCCTGACGTATATGGTATACAGAGTCTTGAACGATTCCTTAGTGAGGTATTGGAACGCTATTCTTAGGTTTGCCAGCCGCCCGTATGCTGCAGCAGTTATCTGATTGATGTGTGCCTCAGGAGATGTGCTCGGTATTATACTCACCCCAAGCTCTTTTTCCATGAGTGAGGTTTGCAGTCTTTGGCCACCTAGACTATACTCTGTCTGCGGTCTTCTTTGCCCTTCCCCGATCTTCATGACTTTACATTTGGCAAGGTTAAATTCAAGGAGCCAGTTACTGGACCAGGCTTGTAACCTTTCCAGGTCTCTTTGTAGTCCTGCCTGATCCTTGACTGAGGATGTGTGTGTGTGTGTGTGTGTGTGTGTGTGCTTATGTTTATGTGTGTGTGTTTGTATACCTACTTACCTAATAGTGGTTGCAGGGGTCGAGTCATAGCTCCTGGCCCCGCCTCTTCAGTTGTCGCTACTTGGTTACTCACTCCCTGCTTAGTGACCTTTATTATACCTCTTCTTAAAACTATGTATGGATCCTGCCTCTTCCATCTCACTTACTAGACTATTCCACTTCCTGACAGCTCTGTGACTGAAGAAATACTTCCTAACATACATCTCTGTGACTCATCTGAGTCTTCTCTGGAACATCTTACCTCTTCCACTTTGTCGATTCCTCTCAGTATTTTATATGTTGTTATCATGTCCAACCTGTCCCACCTGTCCTCCAGTGACGTCAGGTCAATTTCCCCTAACCTATCCTCGTAGGACATACCCCTTAGCTCCATGATTAGTCTCGCTGCAAACTTTTGCACTCTAATTTCCTGACGTGCTTGTCCAGGTGTGGATTCCAAACTGGTGCTGCATATAGGGCTGTTGTACACGGTGTACAGAGTCCTGAAGTCCTGAACGGCTCCTTACTGAGATGTCGGAAAGCTATTTTTATGTTTGCTAATCGCCCATATGCTGCAGCAGTTATTAGGTTGATGTGCGCCTCAGGAGATGTGACCGGTGTTATTCTCACCCCAAGATCCTTTTCCTTGAGTGAGGCTTGTAGTCTTTGGCCCCCTAGGCTGTATTCTGTTTGCGGTCTTCTTTGCCCTTCCCCGATCTTCATTACTTTGCACTTGGCAGGGTTGAACTCCAGGAGCCAGTTGCTAGACCAGTCATGTAGCCTGTCCAGATCCCTTTGTAGTCCTGCCTGGTTCTCCTCCGATTGAATTCTCATTAACTTCACATCATCTGCAAACAGAGACACTTCCTTCTATCCTAGAACTGACTGACCCACCGGTGGGTGGAACCCCGCTCGTGGCGCCCACTTCGACACCTCGTCAAGTACCATGACTCGTTGTTGCCTTCCCGTCAGGTATTCTCTGATCCAGTGCAGTACCTTGTTATACCTGCCTGGTCCTCCAGCTTTTGCACTAATCTCTTGAGTGGAACTGTATCAAAAGCCTTTTTACATTCCAAGAATATGAAATCTACCCACCCCTCCCTCTCTCTCTTGTCTTACTGCTGTCACTTTGTCATAGAACTCCAGGAGGTTTGTGGAAGAAGATTTCCCGTCCCTGAATCAGTGCTGGTTGTCGCAGAAAAGCTCATTCCTTTCTAGGTGCTCCACCACTCTTCTCCTGATATCTTCTCCATGACTTTACATACTATACATGTCAGTGACACTGGTCTGTAGTTTAATACTTCGTGTCAGTCTCCTTTTTTAAAAATTGGGACTACATTTGCTGTCTTACATACCTCAGGTAGTCGCCCTGTTTCGATAGATGTGTTGAAGATTGTTGTTAGTGGTACACATAGTTCCTCTGCTCCCTCTCTCAGGACCCATGGAGAGATGTTATCCGGCCCCATCGCCTTTGAGGTATCTAGCTCGCTTAGCAGCCTCTTCACCTCCTCGGTTGTGTGTATTGTGTCCATCACTTTATGGTGTACCCCGCCTCTCTGTGTTCCTGGAGTCCTTTCTGTCTCCACTGTGAATACTTCTCACATATTTCTCGGTCATTTTCTGTGTACTCACCTAATTGTGGTTGCAGGGGTCGATTCATAGCTGTGTGTGTGTACTCACCTATTTGTACTCACCTGTTTGTGGTTGCAGGGGTCGTGACTCGGCTCCTGGCCCCGCTACTTCACTGACCGCTACTAGGTCCTCTCTCTCTCCCTGCTCCATGAGCTTTATCATATCTCGTCTTAAAACTATGTGTGGTTCCTGCCTCCACTACATCACTTGCCAGACTATTCCACTCCTCTGTGTGTGTGTATGTGTGTGTCTTTGTGTCTGTGTATGTGTGTCTCTGTCTGGCTGGCTGTGTCTGTGTCTGTGTACTGAACTCCACCAGTCCCTTACATTCAACAACCCACACTGGTTAGTGGTTCATAATAGTCATAGTCGATGTCTCTAAGAAATTTTCCTATTATTTACTTTATGTACTTTCCACGTCATTTACATGTCTCCTCACCTTCTCTCTCTCAACCAAAATATCAGCTATTATTCTCTCGTCATTACTTATGCATAAAACTACTGACCAACATGGCCCAAATGTATTTAGCGCGTTTTTATTAATCACGGTAGCAGAAATAATTATAATAAAATACTAAGATTAATATCATTAATAATAAAAAAAAATAATAATGATTTTAATAATAATAATAATTATTATTATTATTATTAACATTAGCGAAATAGATGAGGCATTAAATAGCAGCATAAGATAGAATTACCGATGGCACTAGAACAGGACGTCAAATAAATTCTGAGGATGACACTAGAGCGCTACAAGAAGATCTGGATAAACTGATGCACTGATGTGGCAGACACAGTCAAACTGAATGCACTCTGAACTCTAGTTTGTAGGAATCTAAACCAAAATTCTTCTAATCCTTAATTGTTCCCAATCAAACTAAGAGAATTCTTGGCTTCATATCAAGAAGAATAAATGATAGGAGTCCTCAGGTTATACTTCAGCTTAAATAATCTTTGGTAAAGCCTCGTATAAACGAGTCTTTATATCTATTTTATAAAATGGTCATAAATACAGAGAATGATTACGACGTTGATCACAAATATTGAAAAGTTTTTTCTCTGGAAAGGTAAAGAATTGAGAGATATGAATAAAGTAAATAAATGAAAAACGGGAATAAACTGATGGTATATAACGTCCTGCAAATATTGAAGCAAGACACGTCTGGCAGCAGTGGATTCAAGTTGGACAAATCTAGACTTTGAAATGATATAGGTAACACTGGTTTGGCGATAGAGTTATGGATGAGTGGAACAAATTCCCGAATAGCGTCACTGAAGCGGGAACTTTAGGCCCCAGTCCCTTGGGCCTCAATACTGGGTGATCCCATAAAGGTATCCCTGTACTCCATAACCCCAGTCCCTTGACTTCTTTCCTAGGTGATCTCATAAAGGTATCCCTGTACTCCATAACCGCAGTCCCTTGGACTTCTTTCCTAGGTGATCTCATAAAGGTATCCCTGTACTCAATAACCCCAGTCCCTTGGACTTCTTTCCTAGGTGATCTCATAAAGGTATCCCTGTACTTCATACCCAGTCCCTTGGGCTCAATGCTGGGTGATCCCATAAAGGTATCCCTGTACTTCATAACCCCAGTCCCTTGGGCCTCAATGATAGGTGATCCCATAAAGGTATCCCTGTACTTCATAACCCCAGTCCCTTGGGCCTCAATGCTGGGTGATCTCATAAAGGTATCCCTGTACTTCATAACCCCAGTCCCCTGGGCCTCAATGCTGGGTGACCCCATAAAGGTATTCCTGTACTTCATAACCCCTGTCCCTTGGGCCTCAATACTGGGTGATCCCATAAAGGTATCCCTGTACTCCATAACCCCAGTCCCTTGGACTTCTTTCCTAGGTGATCTCATAAAGGTATCCCTGTACTCCATAACCGCAGTCCCTTGGACTTCTTTCCTAGGTGATCTCATAAAGGTATCCCTGTACTTCATAACCCCAGTCCCTTGGGCCTCAATGCTGGGTGATCCCATAAAGGTATCCCTGTACTTCATAACCCCAGTCCCTTGGGCCTCAATGATAGGTGATCCCATAAAGGTATCCCTGTACTTCATAACCCCAGTCCCTTGGGCCTCAATGCTGGGTGATCTCATAAAGGTATCCCTGTACTTCATAACCCCAGTCCCCTGGGCCTCAATGCTGGGTGACCCCATAAAGGTATTCCTGTACTTCATAACCCCAGTCCCTTGGGCCTCAATACTGGGTGATCCCATAAAGGTATCCCTGTACTCCATAACCCCAGTCCCTTGGACTTCTTTCCTAGGTGATCTCATAAAGGTATCCCTGTACTCCATAACCGCAGTCCCTTGGACTTCTTTCCTAGGTGATCTCATAAAGGTATCCCTGTACTCAATAACCTCAGTCCCTTGGACTTCTTTCCTAGGTGATCTCATAAAGGTATCCCTGTACTTCATAACCCCAGTCCCTTGGGCCTCAATGCTGGGTGATCCCATAAAGGTATCCCTGTACTTCATAACCCCAGTCCCTTGGGCCTCAATGATAGGTGATCCCATAAAGGTATCCCTGTACTTCATAACCCCAGTCCCCTGGGCCTCAATGCTGGGTGATCCCATAAAGGTATCCCTGTACTTCATAACCCCAGTCCCTTGGGCCTCAATGCTGGGTGATCTCATAAAGGTATCCCTGTACTTCATAACCCCAGTCCCCTGGGCCTCAATGCTGGGTGACCCCATAAAGGTATTCCTGTACTTCATAACCCCAGTCCCTTGGGCCTCAATGCTGAGTGATCTCATAAAGGTATCCCTGTACTTCATAACCCCAGTCCCTTGGGCCTCAATGCTGGGTGATCTCATAAAGGTATCCCTGTACTTCATAACCCCAGTCCCTGGACTTCAATGCTCGCTACTGAAATTGTGCAGCGTCATGCATAAGTTGATCATGCACTTAAATTTTAGCTTTGAATATTTGAATGTAATGAGAAGAGGCACTGTAACTCATCATAAAAAAGTAGTATCCCAATTTCATCAGTATAAATGGTACATTAGGATATTACACAACCAAAATATAATGCAAATCTTTCAAAGAGGCCAAAAGGACGAATATCCTAAAATACACAAGCACGTGAAGCTGGAAGCCGCTGACATGTTACAATAACTTATCAGCTACGAAGTGTTGAAATTAAATAGATACAACACTCAGAGATATAGCATGAAAAACGGCATTATAATTTTTCCAGCTTCCAAAAGAAGCAAACTGGAACCTACACATACCAGAATCAATTAAAACCTTCCTTCAAGTCAGACTGACAACCTCGTAAGAGAGTAATAACAGTAAATAATTAAGTTTTATTTAAGCTTAGTATACATAGCTTATAGATTTATAATTGTGATGTAAATAGTTTACAAAAACAGACACCTAAATATAGAACTTAAATATAGAACTTAAAGTAAATTGATCCTATTATAACCAAATTAAGTCAAATAATGTAATTCATTTCTTATCAAATGAGCCATTCTTCAATTCTTCAATCCCACCATCATGTAAAACAATTACAGGCTTCTGTTTTACACTCACTTGGCAGGACGGTAATACCTTCCTGGGTGGTTGCTGTCTACCAACCCACTACCACAGGACGGTAGTACCTCCCTGGGTGGTTGCTGTCTACCAACCCACTACCACAGGACAGTAGTACCTCCCTGGGTGGTTGCTGTCTACCAACCCACTACCACAGGACGGTAGTACCTCCTGGGTGGTTGCTGTCTACCAACCCACTACCACAGGACAGTAGTACCTCCCTGGGTGGTTGCTGTCTACCAATCAGGGAAACCTGTCTCCACCTATCACACGCAAACATAATTTGGGAATGTCCAGTGTAGCATTGTGTGTAGGGCATCCCCATCCCTCTCCCACATGTAAATAGTCTCAAGAATCTCGCTCCATGGAAGAAAATTCTTCTCCAGGCTGAGGGACTGACCAACTCACAACTTCAAGGGTGATGGACTGATTACATCGTCTTTACATCTCTACTGCTTCTGCTGCCTCTGTAATCGACTGAAGAAGCCTACTGTGTAGGCGATACGTTTCGGAATCAAGATACCTAACTGTTGCACATGGCTTGGTAACAGAGTTGTGGATGAGTGGAACAAACTCCCGAGTACCGTCATAGAAGCTAAAACGTTGTGTTGGTTTAAAAATAGGTTGGATAAATACATGAGTGGGTGTGGGTGGGTGTGAGTGGGTGTGGGTGGGTGTGGGTGGGTGTGAGTTAGACCTGACCAGCTTGTGCTACTAGGTCAGTTGCCATGCTCCTTCCTTAAGTGAATGAGACTTGACCTGACTACCTTAAGGCATTGGCTTAAGCCAGTGGGTGAATTGGACTTGCCTCGCATGGGTCAGTAGGCCTGCTGCAGTGTTCCTTCTTTCTTATGTTTTATCAAACGGAAATGTTCAGAAACAGGAATGACTCTCGCCGTTAAACTTGAAAACAACGTAAAGTCGGGGAACTCTTTTTTTCCAGCTTTATTTTTCTCATATTTTATTTAAAATTCTCTAAAATCCGGTAAGAAAAAATATTCGATTTTCATTTTTTCAGAAATCCATTTTCATAAAATTTGCATAAATATTGACAAATTGGCACCCACAAAGAACAAATAAAATTGATAAAGAATTCTTCCTGATAAGTCACCAACATTTAGGATTTGAAGCCGATCAGAAGAGGCATTCCCTAGTTCTTACATGGGTAACAATTTGCTTAATAAAATTGCCAAATTGAAAATTACACATGTCATAGTGAGTGACAAGCTGTGTTTTAAAAACGCCCACTTGTGGAAAAAGTTTGAAGAGGATCAGAAAAGTCATTCCCCAATACCTGATCTGATTCCAATTTTTTTAACTATTTCAGTAAAATTTCATAATTTGCGTCGTCAAAATTATTTTCGAGTCATCCAGGTAAAATATTCCTTAGTTATTTTAATTGAAAATAAATATAACTATTTATTCATTAAAATAGTGATGAATTGGGATTTATGACGCCCAGTGGCAACTGAGTCTTGTGTTAAGGACGCCACACTAGTGGTGAAAATTTGAAGCCGATCAAATGAGTCATTCCCCAGTTATAGCATAGATTCCAACGACTGCACATTTTATTTACTATTTTACTACATCAACAAATTCTCCTGCGCTAAAACGAAGCTTAATAGTTACTATCCTAACACTAAGATACTTCAGTTATTTAATATGGAAATAAATGGGCTTTATCGAGTCACAAACAGATCTACCGGGATACAAGATACATGAGTATAAGATTTAGTCAGCTGGAGAATGCTGGGTCAGGTAGAGAATGTTGGGTCAGGTAGAGAATGTTGGGTCAGGTAGAGAATGTTGGGTCAGGTAGAGAATGTTGGGTCAGGTAGAGAATGTTGGGTCAGGTAGAGAATGTTGGGTCAGGTAGAGAATGCTGGGTCAGGTAGAGAATGCTGGGTCAGGTAGAGAATGCTGCATATGACAGTCTTCAAAGTAGTGTGATAGTTACAACCTCTTTTTATGTTACCAAAGGTTGTAACTATCCCCCTTCTTTGAAGATTGTTACATGCAACATTCTCCACCTGACCCAACATTCTCCACCTGACCCAACATTCTCCACCTGACCCAACATTCTCCACCTGACCCAACATTCTCCACCTGACCCAACATTCTCCACCTGACCCAACATTCTCCACCTGACCCAACATTCTCCACCTGACTAAAACCTATAAATACTCATGTATCTTGTATCCAGGTAGATCTGTTTGACTCGATAAAGCCCACTGCGTGGGCGAAACGTTGTCAATAAATGATCACATTATACTGCTTATGTGTTTATTTTTCCAGCTATTCAATATCAAAGTCTCGAGTAGATGTAAACTGACAGTTTTTAACGTGTTTTAACGAGGATAATTTTTTTCACGCTGTTTTCCACAAAAACTGTTGAAATTTTCACCTACACTTCTGAACTTCACTCTTCACTCTCGTCCTACTTTTTGGCAGCATTTTTGAAGAATATAAACTTGGCCAGTGAGGATTTGCAAGTTATGTGAACCATTTTAGGACGCTGAGAATGACACGTTCACTAACTTGGGTCTCGGCCGCCTGAACATGACACTTGTGACTCGATTTTGATCCTCGTTACCATACACAAATTTTTAAAATCTGAAGCCTTTTGGATGAGTCGATTTCGAGTTTTGATTAAAGTAAAATAAAAAATAGAAGAAAGATAAAGATAAAAAACAATAAAAAAAATTAGGCAACCTCTTAAAGTTACTTTTTCGAATAAATAATAATAATAATAATAATAATAATAATAATAGTCTAATCTCCCATATTAATAATGCCTCCCGTCTTTTGAAAATATACTTTCACATAATAGAAAATTATTCAGCACGTCTTTCAGTGTGTATATACTTGCAGTTTTATATATTAAAGGATTATTCATTAGTAGAATACAAGTGACATGCAGCCTCAATGACTTTCGTTTATATATACAGTGGACCCCGAGTAACGAACACCCCGGAAATCGTACAATTATGTAAGTATAATATATAGTGCTTTTGTAAATGTATTATTGGGGTTTGAAATGGACTAACTACTTGACATTATTTCTAGGGGAAAATATATATAACTTGTAATTTTCCACAAGATAAAGAAGCTTATCACAGGTTAACACCAATACTTCGCTTTCACGAAGAACTAAGACAAAGCCATTCCCCATTGTTGAGAAGCTCAGAAGAACGAACCCACCATCAGGGTGTCGAGGGAGTTTCCACCTTAGCTGTAATGCACACCAGCCACCTCTCGACCCGAGATAAAAGACAACGGATTTTCTTTAGCGTTCGCTTTACTACCTCGCATAAGACTGGGTTCGACGCCTACGATCCAGCGTCGAGTTGTGACCCAGGAAAATTCTTTCCCCTGCCGAAGCCTTTATCTACGAGAGTAATATTTGCATATTAGAAAACTGGAGGAGATATGAGATTATATCGGTGGTTGGTTGTTTAGGGGGATCTTAAAGCTGTCAAGGTGTTTAATAAGATGTATACAAACAGCACAGCTCGCCTTGAAGACGCCGCCGCGGATTAAAGTTTGAAGTTTGCCTGCTAGACCGTTGTTTTGCAGTGTTATGTACTGGCTGTCCTAGTGATTCCTGAGTCAATTCTCAGAACTAGAAGTTAGATATATTAGTTATACTAATAGCTTGCAAGTCCCAATCAGATTTATTAGCTACTCTGATGATTTGCTAATCAGATTTATTAGTACTTACTAGCATTCGTGAATCAGAGTAGTTAACCCAATGATTCGTCAGTGAGATTCACTGTGGTCTTGAAACAGAACATTTTAAGTAACAAATGATGATTTCAAGAATTCTGTGGCAACGCAATTTAATTTAATCGATGTCATTCCTAATTATGCCTTTCTTAATTGATAGCATTCCATAATATTCCTTAAGAGAGGCAGATAAGACTCACAGTGTGGTGAGAGGAAAGAGGTAGATAAGACTCACAGAGTGCGGTGAGAGAGGTAGATAAGACTCACAGAGTGTTGTGAGAGGTAGATAAGACTCACAGAGTGTTGTGGTAGGTAGATAAGACTCACAGAGTGTGGTGAGAGAGGTAGATAAGACTCACAGAGTGTGGTGAGAGAGGTAGATAAGACTCACAGAGTGTGGTGAGAGAGGTAGATAAGACTCACAGAGTGTGGTGACAGGTAGATAAGACTCATACAGTGTAGTGAGAGAGGTAGATAAGACTCGCATTGGATGGTGAGAGAGAATGACTCTCAAGGGGTAGGTGAGAAGAGGGATAGAGCGAAAGACTTACAGGATGTGATAGACGTATAAGACTCAATATGGGGGTAAAGAGGAGAGATAGATAAGACTTACACAGGAGAGAGTGAAATAGATGTAATATGTAAGGAGATGAGAAATGTAAATATGAAACATAGGGTGATGAGAGAGAGAGGAAGAGAGATATGACACACAGGGTGGTAACATAGATAAATAGATAAGAAACATAATGTGGTGAGAGATAAAAGAGACACAGGATGGTGAGAAACTAGCAGATAAGACACATATAGGGTGATGAGAGAGGTAATAATAATATCTTTATTTACTACAAGTACATGTACAAGGTATACAGTCCTAAATGACATCAATGACATACTACTATATAGAAAGCCGCTTGTTATGCACAGTATTTCCCGCAAATTACATCAGTTTTGTCCCAGGATGCGACCCACACCAGTCCACTAACACCTAGGTACCCATTTTACTGATGGGTGAACATAGACAACCGGTGTAAAGAAACATGCCCAGTGTTTCTACCTTCACTGGGAATCTAACCCAGACCCTCGCCGTGTAAAGCGAGAGCTTTAGCCACCAGGCCACGGGGCAGTTAAAAGTTACAGAGGGCGAAGAGAGAAGTACATACTGTACATTAGGTAGAGAAAGAGGTAGGTAAGACTCACACTGGGTGATGTGAGAAGAGTTACGACTCAATAGAGTGGTGAGAGAGGTAGACACGTCATATTCAGTGGTGAGAGAGGTCGATAAGACACGTGAGGTGGTGAGAGAGGTAGACACGTCATATTCAGTGGTGAGAGGTCGATAAGACACGTGAGGTAGTGAGAGAGAGGCAGACACGTCATATTCAGTGGTGAGAGAGTTCGATAAGACACGTGAGGTGGTGAGAAAGGGTAGATAAAATTCAATAGAGGGTGGGGAAAGAGAATTAAATAATAAAGGGTGGAAAGAGACATGTAGGTAAAACATACACAGAGTGGTGAGAGCGTAGATAAGACACAGAGTGGTGAGAGCTGTAGATAAGACACAGAGTGGTGAGAGCTGTAGATAAGACACATAGTGGTGAGAGCTGTAGATAAGACACAGAGTGGTGAGAGCTGTAGATAAGACACAGAGTGGTGAGAGAAGACACACAGGGAAATGAGAGAGGATATAGGATTTACAGAGGATAGTGAGAAAGGTGTTAAACTCACGAAGGGTAGTGAGAGAGGAAATATATTTGCATATGGTGGCTAGAGAGGAAGATAAGAATCACATAGGGTAGTGAGAGTTTAGATAAGACTAGAGATTAAACAAAGATATATATTATGAATAATGGATACCATTCACATAGGGTGATGAGGAAGGTTGATGAGACTCACATGGAGGGTGAGAGAGGAGATAAGACTAACAAGGGATGATCAGAGAGGTAAATGAGACTCAATTAAGAAGTGTAAGAAGTAGATAAGACTCACATAAAAGAGTGGTAAATAAGACACAGGGTGGTGAAGAGGTGTGAGGACTCAAATAGGTTGATGAGAGAGATAGACGAGACTCACACAGGTAGAGATGGTGTAGAAGCTCAGAGACGTAGGAGAAAGAGGTAGATAAGACTCACATAAGGTAGTCAGAGTGATAGAGAAGAATCATATAGAGTAGTGAGAGAGATAAGTCTCACATTGGATAGTTGAGAGAAATCAGTGAGACTTATGTTGGTGAAAGAAGAAATATATCTCACGTAAAACACACGTAGAAGGTGTGAGAGGTGGATAAGTCTCACAAAGACTCACACTAAGTAGTGAGAAAGATGGACAAGACTCACATTGGGTAGTTAAAGAGTTAGATACAACTGACAGAGATTGGTAAATAAGTCGCATAAAGTGGTGAAGAGGTGTGAAGACTCACATAAAATCACAATACTGTGGTTGGATCAGTTCACCAAAACGACTTTGGAGAGGAAGGTTAGGATGTTTCTGTCTGACCTGAACCATTGTTAAGTTACAAACTGGACGAGAAGGAGAGAAGACAGAACGGGGAGAGGGACGAAGAGAAGCAGCAACAGCAGGAGCAGCAGCAGAAGTAGCAGCTGTAGTAGTAGTAGTAGTAGTAGTAGTCGTGAGGAAGTAACAGCAACAACAGTGGTAGTAGTAGTAGTAGTAGTCATGAGGAAGTAACAGCAGCAGCAGCAGTAGTAGTAGTAGTCATGAGGAAGTAACAGCAGCAGCAGTAGTAGGCATGAGGAAGTAACAGCAGCAGCAGTAGTAGTTATGAGGAAGTAACAGCAGCAGCAGTAGTAGTTATGAGGAAGTAACAGCAGCAGCAGTAGTAGTCATGAGGAAGTAACAGCAGCAGCAGTAGTAGTCATGAGGAAATAGCAGCAGCAGTAGTAGTCATGAGGAAGTAACAGCAGCAACAGTAGTAGTCATGAAGAAATAGCAGCAGCAGTAGTAGTCATGAGGAAGTAACAGCAGCAACAGTAGTAGTCATGAGGAAATAGCAGCAGCAGCAGTAGTAGTCATGAGGAAGTAACAGCAGCAGCAGTAGTAGTCATGAGGAAATAGCAGCAGCAGCAGTAGTACTCATGAGGAAATAGCAGCAGCAGCAGTAGTAGTCATGAGGAAGTAACAGCAGCAACAGTAGTAGTCATGAGGAAATAGCAGCAGCAGTAGTAGTCATGAGGAATAACAGCAGCAACAGTAGTAGTCATGAGGAAATAGCAGCAGCAGCAGTAGTATCATGAGGAAGTAACACAGCAGCAGTAGTAGTCATGAGGAAGTACAGCAGCAGCAGTAGTACTCATGAGGAAAAGCAGCAGCAGCAGTAGTAGTCATGAGGAAGTAACAGCAGCAACAGTAGTAGTCATGAGGAAATAGCAGCAGCAGTAGTAGTCATGAGGAAGTAACAGCAGCAGCAGTAGTAGTCATGAGGAAGTAACAGCAGCAGCAGTAGTAGTCATGAGGAAATAGCAGCAGCAGCAATAGTACTCATGAGGAAATAGCAGCAGCAGCAGTAGTAGTCATGAGGAAGTAACAGCAGCAACAGTAGTAGTCATGAGGAGATAGCAGCAGCAGTAGTAGTCATGAGGAAGTAACAGCAGCAACAGTAGTAGTCATGAGGAAATAGCAGCAGCAGCAGTAGTAGTCATGAGGAAGTAACAGCAGCAGCAGTAGTAGTCATGAGGAAGTAACAGCAGCAGCAGTAGTAGTCATGAGGAAGTAACAGCAGCAGGAGTAGTAGTCATGAGGAAATAGCAGCAGCAGCAGTAGTAGTCATGAGGAAGTAACAGCAGCAATGGTAATGGTAGAACAAGTGATAGCAGTAAGAGAGAGTAGCATAGAGAAATAACTAAGAATACTGGTAAAAGTGGCAGTGTAGGAAACAAGAGAAGAGAGGAACACTGCAGATGGGCTACTGGTCCATGGGAGGAGGACAAACCCACACGGAACAAAGCCTCCCACAGAAAACCCTACTGGACAAGAACTCTCGGACGAAACCCACCAAGATTGAAGATCTGAAAGATAAAGAAATACTGAAGACAAATGAAGAGGAAGGAGAGGAAGCAGCAAAAGTTGGATCAAGTCTCAGGCGTTCTGAAGATTAGAACATTTGTCAATGTAATGGGAGAGACAGGCAGAAAGAAAGCAAGACTAACATGCAAAGATGGCGTCTTTAAAGACAAGAAAAAAGGTGATGTAAATGGTATAGAAAAGCGTTCTTCTCTGTTTTGGACTGAATAAGCCACTGGCTGGCGAAACGTTTGCACAATTAAGATTCCCAAATGTTGTACAAGTATCTCATTCTAGAAAAAGGGTAGATATTTAGCAGAGGACCAGTTAATAGGATGACTGTGATCTCTGACGTGACAGAAAAGACGCTCTTAGTGTCGCCAAGGCGAACACTTCTTCAGAAAGAGTCCAGTCAGTTGAACCAAGAAATAACAGGAAATTGAGTAGATACACGAAGAATCAGTGACAGGAGGAGACGTATGAGTAAGATTAGTCCCAAGGGAAGAATGAGATGAAAAGAAAGTTTGATTGCCAGAGGACGAAGGGTATTGTTTGGATTTTGAAGACTGGTAAAGCAGGGAAGGCAAAGAAGAGCACGTTTAGTGTGAGAGTAGGCAGAGTTTATGAAATGAGAAAGATAGTCAGCGCGAGAGAACCAGCTGCGGAGAGTGGAAATTCCATGGTAAAGAAATTGAGGGTCACAGATGCAGAGGACACGAAAGAAGAGAGAAACAAGAACACATTTCTTGACAGAAAGACCATGATAAGAAAAGTAGTTAATGTACATTACTGAACATTTCTGGCTTCCAGTAGACGGGAAAAGACAAGCCTGCCACTGAGGAGTGGATTTGAACATCAAGGACACACAGAGCTAGATTTCCATTCAGTTTTGAGCTTGATAGAAGAAGCAAGATTAAGGGTATCAAGAAAAGATTGTAAGAGACTTGAGCCATTTGGCCACAGAGCACACACAGAGAACATATCCAAATAACGAATAGAAAACAGTTTCGAAGTTCTCAATATAAAGGTTAGCAAAGACAGGGATACCATAACAACCATAACAGTTTAAGAATATAATTAACATTGAAAGGAAAATAAGTCAGAGTCCACATAAAGGCGAATTAGATCAAGAAAAACATCAGTGGTTATAGGAAGATGAAGAAGCCCTTCATTGGCCTTCACTATGAGAAAACTGAGAGCATCATTAAGAGAAACATTAGTGAAGAGGGACTCAGCGTCAAGATGCTTCAGCATCTTACACGTTCGATAAGGTCTTGGGGATGAGGGTGACGGAGGCGAGCAGGAAAAAGAAAGCCAAAGAAACGAGTGAGAGTTTTTGCCAGCCAGGATGCAAGGGGATAAGACAGAACCTCTTGAGCAAATGATGGGACAAAGAGGAATACCATCTTTGTGTGTTTTAGGAAAACAATAAAAATAAGTTCGAGAGAGACAGGTAACACGGATACGTTGAGGAAGATCAAAGTAACGAGGACAGAGAGTAAAGAGAGACTAAAGTTTCAGGCTAAAAGTTCTCTTGATGTAATCAAGAGGGTTGGACGCAAGAGGAGTATAGGTGCCTGAGTCAGAGAACAAGAATTCGACTTTTCGGGGGTAACCCTGACGATAAATAATAACCACGGAATTGCCTTTGCCAGAAGAAAGGGCAAGGATAGTAGTAGTAAGCGATCTGAGAGAGGCAAGGTCAACTTCATAGCGACCAGCAAGATGGTCATTAAAAAAAGGACAATCCCTGGTAGAAGTGAGTGCGCCACTAATAATAGACATGTCAGGGATACTCACAGAGTTAGACTGACAAGAAGAATCAAAGGAACTAATTAGATCAATGGCATCACGAGGGTGAAGTGGCACGCTGAAGCTGGGAAAGTGAGAGAGAGGAAAGATTAATAAGACAGTGAGTGAGGGAGAATTATAACCAGGGGATGTTAGAGGTGAGTCAGAGGAGTGTGTTGTGTGAGACAGTAGAGTCAAGGCTCAAATTATGCAGCACGTTGATGTTGACGTTGACGTTAGCGTTGACGTTAGCATGGATGTTGACGTTCGCGTTAACGTTGGCTTTGACTTTGATGTTCGCCTTGACGTTAGCGGTGACTGTTCGAAACGTAGTTCTAAAGTTCCATTTTTAAGTGCGGGTTCTTGGCGACCTCACACAGGGTGGTGAGAGCAGTAGATGAGACTCACACAGGGTGGTGAGAACAGTAGATGACTCACACAGGGTGGTGAGAACAGTAGATGACTCACACAGGGTGGTGAGAGCAGTAGATGACTCACACAGGGTGGTGAGAACAGTAGATGACTCACATATGGTGTTGAGAGCAGTAGATGACTCACACAGGGTGGTGAGAGCAGTAGAAGAGACTCACACAGGGTGGTGAGAGCAGTAGATGACTCACACAGGGTGGTGAGAGCAGTAGATGAGTCACACATGGTGGTGAGAGCAGTAGATGACTCACACAGGGTGGTGAGAGCAGTAGATGACTCACACAGGGTGTTGAGAACAGTAGATGACTCACACAGGGTGGTGAAAGCAGTAGAAGAGACTCACACAGGGTGGTGAGAGCAGTAGATGACTCACACAGGGTGGTGAGAGCAGTAGATGACTCACACAGGGTGGTGAGAGCAGTAGATGACTCACACAGGGTGTTGAGAACAGTAGATGACTCACACAGGGTGGTGAGAGCAGTAGAAGAGACTCACACAGGGTGGTGAGAGCAGTAGATGACTCACACAGGGTGGTGAGCGCAGTAGATGAGTCACACATGGTGGTGAGAGCAGTAGATGACTCACACATGGTGGTGAGAGCAGTAGATGACTCACACAGGGTGTTGAGAACAGTAGATGACTCACACAGGGTGTTGAGAGCAGTAGATGACTCACACAGGGTGTTGAGAGCAGTAGATGACTCACACAGGGTGGTGAGAGCAGTAGAAGAGACTCACACAGGGTGGTGAGAGCAGTAGATGACTCACACAGGGTGGTGAGAGCAGTAGATGAGACTCACACAGGGTGGTGAGAGCAGTAGACGAGACTCACACAGGGTGGTGAGAGCAGTAGATGAGACTCACACAGGGTGGTGAGAGCAGTAGATGAGACTCACACAGGGTGGTGAGAACAGTAGATGAGACTCACACAGGGTGGTGAGAACAGTAGATGAGACTCACACAGGGTTGTGAGAGCAGTAGATGAGACTCACACAGGGTAGTGAGAGCAGTAGATGAGACTCACACAGGGTGGTGAGAGCAGTAGATGAGACTCACACAGGGTGGTGAGAACAGTAGATGAGACTCACACAGGGTGGTGAGAACATTAGATGAGACTCACACAGGGTGGTGAGAGAGTAGATGAGACTCACAGGGGTAGCAGAAGAGACTCACAGTGTGAGAACAGTAGATGAGACTCACACAAGGTGGTGAGAACAGTAGATGATACTCACACAGGGTGGTGAGAACAGTAGATGAGACTCACACAAGGTGGTGAGAACAGTAGATGAGACTCACACAAGGTGGTGAGAGCAGTAGATGAGACTCACATAGAGTAGTTAGAGGGGTATTTAAGGCTCACTTAGGCTGATAAAGAGATAAATAAGACTCAAACTGGGTGATGAGTAAAGTGTTAAGTCTCACATAGGAGAAAGTGGGGGAGATGAGACTCAAATGCGGTAGTGAGACAGATGATAAGATTCCCATATCGTGGTGTGAGAGGTAGATGAGACTCAAAAAAGGTGATAAAAGAGGCTGATGAGACTTACATAGGGGTAAGTGAAATAGGTACAACACAGAGAGGTGAGAAACGTAAATAAAATACAAAGAGTGATGAGAAAGGTAGATATAACACATAGGTTGATAAGAAAGATATTAATATTGACATAGGGTGTATACCGAAGATGATACGACACAGTGTGGTGAGAGAGATGTTAAGACTCACATAGACTGATGAGAGTGGAAGGTGAGACTCACATAGGGATGAGAGAGGTAGTTAAGACTCAAGGTGATCAAAAAGGTAGATAAGGATCACATTGGATGTGAGAGAGGTGCTAATTTTTACATAGGTAGTAAGAGAGGTAGATAAGAGTTGCATAGGAGTGGATGAAACAGACACATAGGGAGATGAGAGATATAAATAAGAAACATAGGGTGGGGAGGTTGATATGACACATAGAATAGAGACATAAGAAAATGAGACATAATGTTGTGAGAGAGGGAAATAAGGTTCCAAAGGTGAGAGAGGTCTTAAGATACACATAGGGTGATTAGTTAGGTGTAAGACTCACATGGGTAGTGAGAGAGGAGATGAGACTCACAGTGTGATGAGAGAAGTAGATGAGACTCACAATGTGGTGAGAGAGGTAGATGAGACTCAGTGTGATGAGAGAGGTAGATGAGACTCACAATGTGGTGAGAGAGGTAGATGAGACTCACAGTGTGGTGAGAGAGGTAGATGAGACTCACATAGTGTGATGAGAAAGGTAGATGAAACTCAGTGTGGTGAGAGAGGTAGATGAGACTCAGTGTTGTGAGAGAGGTAGATGAGACTCATAGTGTGGTGAGAGAGGTAGATGTGACTCAGTGTTGTGAGAGAGGTAGATGAGACTCATAGTGTGGTGAGAGAGGTAGATGTGACTCACATAGGGTAGTGAGAGAAGTGTTAAGTCACATGGTATTTTACGAGCTGAGTGAACCCTTAAAAACTCAATTTTCACATGAACTTATACCTGAGCCGGTCATATTGTTAGGTACCGAGTTCTTGTCTTGTACTAATATTCCTTCTACATTTACTCTCTACTCTGGCCAAATAACGATATGCTCCTGGGTCTAGTCCCGGCTCTTTCCCTGAATCCCTTATCCTTTTCCTCTTCCTCAGTTCTCTCCCACTATCCAAATCTCCCTTTCACCCACATGGATCTTACCTGTTAGTATCCAACATTCTCCACACATTTCTATCTTGAGGAAGTCTTATCTGATTGTCAGTCCTGGGAAAACATAACACGGGAAAGCTTCCTGAAACGAATGACAAATGAAGGAGCCGTCAGCTCATTTTTTACTCACAGAGGAATCCCGATATTGGTAGCCATGCAGAAATTTTGGATAGTTTCGCTTTGATCGTCCTCAAATTTTTAATACCAGCTCATCGTCTTAAGAAGGCAAGTATTGTTGGTGGTGTGTCTAGGTGGTTTTCCATTTTTAATCTAGAAGTGGATAGTATTATATTCCATTCATTAACTAGATGTGGCCTCCTCAAGAAGTTACTTTGATACCGTTGAGGGGCTCTTGATGCAGGTGAGGAGGCTCTTGATGTTGATGAGGGGATATTGATGCATGTGTGGAGGCTCTGATGTTGGTGAGGGGATCTTGATGCATGTGAGGAGGCTCTTGATGTTGGTGAGAGTCTCCTTTGCTCCGGTGAGGGGCTCTTGATACCAGTTTGAGTCTCTCTTACTGCTGGCGAGGGGATGTTGATGCTGGTGAGGAGATCGTGATGCTTGTGAGGGAATCTTGATGCCGGGGAGGGGTTCTTGATGTTATCGAATGGTTATTTTGCTGTTGGTGAGAGCTCCTGATGTCGAAGGGGCTCTTGATGCTGGTGATGGGCTCTTTATGCTATCAAGGTGATATTTTGATGCTGGTGAGGGCTCTTGATGTCGACGAGGGAGCTCTTGCTGCTATTGAGGGGATCTTGTTTCTGGTGAGGGAGCTCTTGACGCCGTCAAGGGGCTTTTGATACTAGTGAGGGGCTATTGATACTGGTGGTATCTTGCTGTTGGTGAAGGGCTCTTGATGATGGTGAGGGGCTATACGTGCTGGTCTCTTAATACCGGTGATTTTATCTTTTGTAGTTGATGAGGTTTTTTTTATTGTGGGTAGGGGCTCTTGATGTCGGTGAGGTTTTTTCGATGCTGGTGAGGGCTATTGATGCTCTCGAGGGGATCTTGATTCTGGTGAGGGGGCTCTTGATGCTGGTGAGAGAATCTTGAGGCTGGTGAGGGGTTCTTGATGCCGGTCTTGGTCTCTTGATCTAAATAGCTGAAATTATCCTCTCTTTCCTTAAATGGAATCTGAATACCTCCCATTTCACAGCCGTTATTGGACCCATATAGGTTTAGCGCTTCTCTGATGAAATGAAATATTTCTGAACGGCGACAGTCTTGAAACTCTGATATATTTGATGAAACAGATGAAATATTTTTGGTTTCAGTCAGTTTTGGTGCATTTTTTTTTCCATTATGTGCAATAGCTGAGAAATACATTGTCCGATCGGTATTAAACCAGTTTTATTAAACAAACTGGTTTCCGTGAAACATCTGTGAATGTCTCATATGGTCAAAAATAAGGTATTACACAAGGTATCACAAAAAGTGTTACACATATTATCATCCAAGGTATCACACAAGGTATGACTTAATTAAGGTATTACACAAGGTGTCACACAACATACACAAACTATCACCCATGGTACCACCCAAGGCATCACACAAGGTATCACACACGGTATCATTATTATATTAACGTGCCTTGTGGCTGTAACAGTTCCTTCCTAAAGTAGTCTCCTTGTGTTCCTAAATTTGGTGGACGGTATATCACGCCAAAATTAATTTTTCACGCCCCTCCGAAAATTCTACCCCGTCTGTGTGTGTGAGTCTTTATACCCGATATATTCAGAAATTTAAGTGTTATTTCTGTCGACGTGGAATAACTTAAAACTCTGAATGTGACATTCAGTAGACATGACCCGACTCTTCATGTCAAATCACGTCTCAGTTATGGCAAATAAGCCAATGTTGCCCACACTTGCAACTAATGATCTGCCTGTGGCCGAAATATTAGAATATGAACGAATTCTTACCAAAGCTAAATCTTTTAGTTCCCTTGATCAGTGTCGCAGACGAACCAGAAAAGGATAACAAACTATGAATATTTTATATGTTCTAATCCACTGGGTTGACAGGAAATTTGACTTTACAGTATATTGGAAATCCACTACTGTCTGTTTACTTACACAGTTTTTCTGGTCATGAAACTAAGGCTAAAAAAATTGCTTTCCTGACAATGTTTTTTGAAAGGTTTACGTATTTGTGATCTGGAATGTCTAGACGATGAAATAGGAAAGATTGACCGCGGGTTCGAACCCCACCCGTGGTATGGTTTAGGAAAGATTACTTTATATTCCTTCAGAATTAAGATATCCCAAGGATTTTGTTGAGAGGGAATTACTAGCAGAACCTAGTGACTCCTAGCTAGGTAAACCGATTTAATAAAAATATTGTCTTGAAGAATATGGAGCAATGAAACACAAGTTAATTAAGAATAGACCGACCAGTGGTGCAGCTGGTGTCAATAAGGTTCTCCACTTAGTGTGTCCACTTATGTGAAGAGTAATCAGGTGTATCACTTGAAGTTAGGGTATTATAACATCAGTAGTCAGGAAGGCACAGGAGTCGAATGCAGTCTTATCCACACTTGAGATTGTAATCATCTGCCAAACTGGGCAAGGCCCATGTCATTGTTCCTAACACATCAGTCATTGAAATGCTGTGCAATGCATGACAGTCATGCATTGCACAGCATGAGCTAATAACTATATGTCAGGGAAACGCCTTCCTCTTGATCAGTAGAGTGGAAAAATACCTAATAAAAACCTTACTAAGGAAAAATAATAATGAAAAAATTAAAAAGATATTATCATAAAAATTATCATCTTAAGTATAAGTGTAATCTTGAGACAGGAGACTTTGTCTTAATCCAGGAAGTCTTCTTCAGTGAAGGTATGATGAAGGTATGATGAAAGTATGATGAAGGCATGATGAAGGCATGATGAAGGCATGATGAAGGTATGATGAAGGTATGATGAAGGTATGATGAAGGTATGATGAAGGTATGATGAAGGTATGATGAAGGCATGATGAAGGCATGATGAAGGCATGATGAAGGCATGATGAAGGCATGATGAAGGTATGATGAAGGCATGATGAAGGTATGATGAAGGTATGATGAGGCATGATGAAGGTATGTGGTATGAGATGATGAAGAGTGGGATGATGAAGGCATGATGAAGGCATGATGAAGGCATGATGAAGGCATGATGAAGGCATGATGAAGGTATGATGAAGGCATGATGAAGGCATGATGAAGGCATGATGAAGGCATGATGAAGGCATGATGAAGGCATGATGAAGGTATGATGAAGGTATGATGAAGGCATATAACATGATGAAGGCATGATGAAGCTAACATGATAGGCATGAGACGATGAAGATGATGAAGATATGAAGGCAGATGAAGGATGATGAAGCGTCATGATGAAGCATTTGTAAGGTATGCATGAAGAATGCTGATGAAGGCATGTAGGAATGGGTTAAGTGATGAAGGTATGATGTTTTTTATCCTTGGTAGACGATGGTAGAAGCAGCGGAGGAGCTCATGTCATTTCTGGTTCAGAAAATCTTAGTTAGAATCTTAAGGGGAAGATGAGGAATCGATATATTCTACTAAGTGCCATCGCCGGAAGACCACGCCAGCAGCAGCAGAGCAGCAATGGCAAAAAAACACTGGTTACAAGTATAACAACAAAGAAAGACAAAGGGTGGTGTTTGAACTTCAATATCATTACTGGTAACCAAGTTAAACCCAAACTTCTAAACAATATTCCTGGTACATCACTTTACCTGATCAGGAGAAGAGTGGAGGTGAACTGATACTCAACTCCCAACCAATCCAGGTAAGTTTAATACTACCAGAGTAGAAACTAAAAACTTGGACCCGAAGAAATCTGGCGTTTTACAACGGCTCGCTAGATGGCAGTGAGAGCGGCGACACACTGTAGCAGTCTCTGGGAGCCTGAAATACCATTAACCAATTTACGGGCTTTTCCCTCACACTATACAAGCTGAATCCTTGTCTAGTTGAGTAAATCATCCACAGTTATACACAAGGGTGCTTCAAAGTATCTTTTCAATTGTTTATTAAGAAACACTGATCCCCCATAATTGATAGTTTAGACGGTCAACTGTTATACCAGCAATCTACGCGGACCTTTTTTTATTCACAGCTCAAAACTACCTTTAATCACGTCAAAATAAGTAGCCACTTCAGAGTGTACTAAGGAAATTAATTTGTTAGTTCTGGGCCTTGATGCAGTGGGTATGTGTTTCTCTTAGGTTAAGCAAATGCAATACATGTCCAGATATGCTGTGCTAGGTTTGGAGTTATGATACTTAACATTGTATTTGTGACTCACTAGGATCATAAGGGCATGATATGATTGTTCCCAGACTATCGTTACTCAGGCTATTACAGTTGAGTAATCTGCCCAACGTTTTCATATTTTCTGACATTCAGGTCTGTATAACCCTTGTGGTTTAGCGCTTCTTTTGATTATAGTAATAATAATAATGACATTCAGATATTTTCTTGAACCTGGTTACAGGGGAATTCAGCATTATCAGTTGCATTACAACAGTTCACTTTAGCATTGCTGTGGCTGTAAACTATAAAGTTAAAAATCAGGTGAGAGTAAATATGTTATTATTTCAATTCTAAAGTCTATATACTATCACCTTGATATTTTGGTCTGTCTTAACGTCATTGTATTTTCATGGATTATTTCAACAGGTACATTAGGTCAGCAACCCCCTGGATCATATGTCTAATTAATACATAATTTGATATGATAGATTAAATGCCGTCTTAGACTCAGATTATTTTAGAATGAAACTGTATGTAGTTAGCAGGTTGATAAGATGTAAAATACAGTATGTTCCTCTCAGATGTTTTTCTACAGTAATCACAACACAAACTACTTCTACAGTAATCACAACACAAACTACTTCTACAGTAATCACTACACAAACTACTAAATACATTGTGCCTTAGCACTTTATTCCTTGATATTAATTCAGTTTGGTTTTCGATCTTTCTGTTATATTTCGTGTTCTGTATCTCGTGCTGTCTGACAACTACTGGTGCCCTCCTGGGTATGGGAGATTGTGTGGGCGATGCTGTGCCTCCTTTGAGAATTTTCGACACTATCTACCTACTGTAACACCTAGTTTCGTGAGGCAGGACATCTTTCAATAGCTTAGTCTCACAAAATTCCATATAGAGATTACTTAATAGGGAGACAATATATTTCCCGTAGCCTTTTCTTGTTTCTGGGCATAATACTTTCCCTCAGACACGAACTTCCATTCACCTTTCACCTATTTAATAATAATGTTCTTAGGGAACGGCATAGGACCTTATCCAGCTCATCTTACAATAGAATAACATCAGGTACTGAGACTCAGGTAAACAGCGCCGTAACATCAAAACCTACCAGTGTAAAGTCATTAGAAATATTCAGGTTTGTGGGTATATCAATGAGGTCTACATTGTTTTTTATGTGGGCTTTCAAGATGTTATGTAGCATTGAGGTCACCACTTTGACTGATCATTTGGACACGTTATACGTCGGAAACCCCACGGAACTTATAATAAGTCTCCCTGGAAATCCCGGGGTTTATGAGAACCATTTTCAACATGCATATTAACGTAACGAAGAAGTTAATGAGAGAGTGGAGCACCTGACGATGCTGGAGCACCTGACGATGCTGGAGCACCTGACGATGCTGGAGCACCTGACGATGCTGGAGCACCTGACGATGCTGGAGCACCTGACGATGCTGGAGCACCTGACGATTATGGAGCAACTGGAGATTTCGGAGCACCTGGAGATGGTGGAACACCTGGAGTTCGTACAGAACCTGACGACGCACGATAGCGAAGAATCACAGCACGAGAGGAAGCAAGCAGAGGTGCAGGTCGCAGAAATGTCGAGAGATGATGAAAAAGGAGAGATTAATTACCGAGAAGCCATTAAGGAGAAGCCATCAGAGGCATATTTTTGCTTGTCTTCTTCATCCGCCTTGCTAGTTAATTCTTCAAGAAAACCGGATCATGGTTCTATGCCATCACCATTAAGTGGAACTCACTCACACGTTACGAGAGCTTTTTTAAAAAAAAAAAAACCTGTTTAATTACAAATTTCTTTACATGTATACTTCAGCGCAGACATGAATAATAATAATAATTTTATTAGACTTAAGGATGAAAGCTGCAGAATAAACTTTCATTGTGATATGATATCTTTGAAGTTCATGACTTCATGCACTACTAGTATGTTGGAACTAGTGGTGGAGGAACTAGCCTTGACCTGCTCAACATCTTGGGGGACTGAGGAGGTGAGGGAACTAGCCTCGTTCCTTACCGTCCTGAGGGACTGTGGTGAGGGAACTAGCCTCGTTCCTTACCTTCCTGAGGGACTGTGGTGAGGGAACTAGCCTCGTTCCTTACCTTCCTGAGGGACTGTGGTGAGGGAACTAGCCTCGTTCCTTACCTTCCTGAGGGACTGTGGTGAGGGAACTAGCCTCGTCCCTTACCGTCATGAGGGACTGTGGTGAGGGAACTAGCCTCGTCCCTTACCGTCCTGAGGACTGTGGTGAGGGAACTAGCCTCGTCCCTTACCATCATGAGGGACTGTGGTGAGGGAACTAGCCTCGTCCCTTACCGTCCTGAGAGACTGTGGTGAGGGAACTAGCCTCGTCCCTTACCGTCATGAGGGACTGTGGTGAGGGAACTAGCCTCGTCCCTTACCGTCATGAGGGACTGTGGTGAGGAACTAGCCTCGTCCCTACCGTCCTGAGGGACTGTGGTGAGGGAACTAGCCTCGTCCCTTACCGTCATGAGGGACTGTGGTGAGGGAACTAGCCTCGTCCCTTACCGTCCTGAGAGACTGTGGTGAGGGAACTAGCCTCGTTCCTCACCGTCCTGAGGGACTGTGGTGAGGGAACTAGCCTCGTCCCTTACCGTCCTGAGGGACTGTGGAAGTAAAGGAACCAGCCTCATTCCACACCGCCCTGAGGGACTGAGGAGTTGGGAACTAGACTCGTCCCACACCGTCCCGAGGGACTGTGGAGGTGAGGGAACCAGCCTCGTCCCACACCGTCCTGAGGGACAGCCCTGCTTTAAGCAAGTAATGCTGTCTATTCCATATTGATTAACTAAATGGCAAGAAAGAAGATTCATTAGATAATAAGACTTGTGAAGGCAAGTGTAAGGGGCAAAACTCTGCAGTCTATGCTAAGTCTTCGGGAAGTCTTTGTAAAAGCTCTACAGACTTTGAAATGCTTTGGGGACAAACTTTGCAAGATTTGGGCAAACTTTGATAAAATTCTTCAAGCTTTCATGATTTTCTTGTCACTGCTCACCCAAAAGCAAAAAGGTACTTGAGTATTCATCAGCGGTATAAAGGTACCTGACAGCTGGCGCTTGTGAGACATCCTGAGGAAGAGAAGCAAACAACCTCCATGTGAAAGAAGCCAAACTGCTGAGTTTTCTTGGGTTCAACTTGGATTCTAAAACTCCAGGGTTAACTCACCAACACTCTCATGCCAACACATACAATAATTACTAGATGTCAAAGGAACTTGTCGATGTGTGTACTCACCTAATTTTGGTTGCAGGGGTCGAGACTCAGCGATGTGTTAGTTACCATTTTGTCCTAGGCACATGTCGATTAGACACTAGGCCTGTTGTATATATGTGTGTGTGTGTGAGTGTGTAAGGAAACACTTCGAAATGTTTCGGCCCCGCCGGGAATGAACCCGCCCTCCGTGTGAAGCAGAGCGCTAGCCACCATGCCATCGGGTGTGTGTGTGTGTGTGTGTGTGTGTGTGTGTGTGTGTGTGTGTGTGTGTGACTACCTAGTTGTACTCACCTAGTTGTGGTTGCAGGTCGATTCATAGCTCCTGGCCCCGCCTTCACTGGCGCTACTAGGTCACTCTCCTGCCCATGAGCTTTATCTACCTCTTCTTAAAGCTATGTATGGAACCTGCCTCCACTACATCCTTCCCAAACTATTCCACTTCCGACACACTCTGTGTGTGTGTGTGTGTGTGTGTGTGTGTGTTGTGTGTGTGTGTGTCTGTGTGACTGTGAGCGTTTGTGTTCATAATAATTACTAGGTGCCAATGGAATATGGCACCTAGTATTATTATGAACACACACTTACAGTCACACCACACACACACACACACACACACACACACACACACACACACACACACACACACACATCGACAAGTTCCTTTGGTATCTAGTAACTACTATCACACAATCAAACGCGTGTACACACACACACACACGAGCGTACACAAACACACACATACACTGACACTAACAGACAGACACACACACGAACACACAGACAGACAGACAGGCACACACACGCAGGAGCTGTCTCGACCCCTGCAAACACAAATAGGTGAGTACACACCCTCTCTCTATCCCTCTAACCCCTACCTACATCCCTCCCCTCATCTCTACAACAAACACCTACACACACACACACACACACACACACACATACACACACACCCAGTAGCGGCCAGTGAAGATTCGGGGCCAGGAGCTATGTCTCGACCCCTGCAACCACAACTAGGTGAGTACAACTAGGTGAGTACACACACACACGCCAAGCACGTCTCCGGAGGCACACATCAACCAGATAACTGCGGCAGCATATGGGCGACTGGCAAACCTAAGATTAGCGTTCCGTTACCTTAACAAGGAATCGTTCAAGACACTGTACACCGTGTACGTCAGGCCCATACTAGAATATGCAGCACCAGTCTGGAACCCACACCTGGTCAAGCACGTAAAGAAACTAGAGAAAGTGCAAAGGTTTGCGACAAGGCTAGTTCCACAACTCAGGGGTCTGTCCTATGAAGAAAGGTTGAGGGAAATAGGACTAACAACACTGGAGGAAAGAAGAGTCAGAGGACACATGATAACGACATACAAAATACTGCGGGGAATCGACAAGGTAGACAGGGACAGGATGTTCCAGAGAGGGAACACAGAAACAAGGGGACACAACTGGAAGCTGAAGACTCAGATGAGTCAAAGGGATGTTAGGAAGCATTTCTTCAGCCACAGAGTAGTCAGGAAGTGGAATAGTCTAGAGAAAGATATAGTGGAGGCAGGAACCATACAAAGTTTTAAGACGAGGTATGATAAAGCTCATGGAGCAGGGAGAGCAGAGACCCAGTAGTGGACAGCGAAGAGGCGGGGCCAGGAGCTGAGTCTCGACCCCTGCAACCATAATTAGGTGAGTACAATTAGGTGAGTACACACACACACACAAACACACACACGAAAACACATCACAAACGACCACACGAAAACACAAGTTTTTCTTTCTGTGGTGACCAAAAAATAGGTTGCCAAAGAGAAGGATGGAGAACCAGGGGACTGGTGGATGAACCTGGGAGAGAAGATTGGGTGGCAGAGCTCATGTAAAGGGAGGAAGAGTGTGGAAGGAAGCTAGAAGCACTTAGCAAGAAAATGGAGGAGAGGATAGCTGCAGAGAGCAGGATATGGGAGCTACAAGCCATAGCAGCAGAAGCTAAGATTCAGAGCTTAGAAGAGAAACCAAAAAATCTGAAACAGTTTAAAGAACCAAAGAGCAGTATAGGCAGGACATCATGAACTGCTACATCAGTCACAGACGAGGGGACTGTAGGAAACAAAGGAGCTATACTTTACGTGGAGGCCCTATCAGACCACCGTGGAGTCCAGGAAAAGACTAGAAGCACATCAGGAACAAATGAGGGTACTAAAGAAGATGAAGAAGCTAAGCTATATTCAGAGACCCTAACAGACCACTGCAATGCCCAGGAAAACCTGAGAAGAAAAAGACAGACCACTGAGCACAGGGACATCAGCTAGAGAAGAGACTGAAGGAAGGAACACTTCAATGGAGGCAACTAAATCGTCTCAGAGGATGCAAAGGGAAAAGCAGTGGGAGGATAAAATGAAGAGGTTAGTTTTTGTCTATGGGCTCCAGGAAGTTGAACGGGAAATGTATGAAGCAAGAAGACAGGAGGAGAAAAAAGCTATTGAAAATATCATGAAAGCAATAGGAGAGGACAACATGACCCAGCTGACAAATTTTATGAGAACTGGGTGGTTAGCAAGAGAAAAACACCGGCCTGTCAAAGTGATTTTCAAGGCAGAATCAGCTTGAAACAGGATCCTGCAGGAGAAAGCACGACTAAGGGACATACTGAAGTACCAGAGGGTGTCCCTCGACCGAGACAGAGCACAAGAAGAAAGGCAGAAACTGAAAGACTGAGATGAGCAGGAGAACCCAGACTCATGAGGAAGAGCAAATACAACCTTCCTCAGAACCATCCACAGAAAGACCTCAACCATGACAACCCCAATGCAACCAAACAATCTAAACAAAACCCACACATTATACCCTCTGCCCCACTCCCTTTATCACACACTCCACCCCCATGGCAGCCTCCCATAACAAATAAATGTGAGGAATAACAAATAAATAAATGTGAGGAATAACAAATTAATGTGAGGAATGGCATGAAAGAATCAAGGAGACATCCCCAGACATCATAGTAGTCACAGAAACGAAACTCACCGGAATGATAACAGACGCAATCTTCCCACCCAGATATCAGATTCTGAGGAAAGATAAAGGGAGCAGGGGGGAAGGAGGAGTTGAACTGCTCATTAAAAACCAATGGGGATTTGAGGAAATGGAAGGAATGGACGAAATTGGCGAAAGGGATTACATAGTAGGTACAATTCAGTCTAGGGGACATAAGGTATT
>WNWK01017743.1:0-41688 GCA_009830355.1 Cherax destructor
ATCCCTTGCATACATATCACGTTTGCCATAGAATTTGTCCCAGTTATCAATGAATGGAATTGCAAGTTCCTTGCAGTACCTGTCTAGCCAGCAATTTATACCAATTGCCCTAGACATCCATTCATTGCCCACTCCCTTTCTAGGCAAAATGCTACATATGATTGGGATACCTCCCTTAGACCTAACGACTTCTATGGCTGACCTGTACTTATCTAGTAGCTCCTGTCTACTGCCCTTCCCAATGTCATTTCCACCAGCACTAAGACAGATAGTGACCTGAGAAAGGTATCTCAGAAATCCCAAACCTCCCAATCTCTGCTTCAGTGCACGCAGAAGGAATACAAGAGGGCGGTCATAAATTTCAATGAAGCAAAATAAAGATGTATGTGTATGTTTGTGTTCATGAATTGTAGTATGTGTGTGTGTGTGTGTGTGTGTGTGTGTGTGTGTGTGTGTGTCTGTGTATGTGTGTGTGTGTATGTAGCACCAGTTTAGAACTCACATCTGGCCAAGCACGTCAAGAAATTAGAGAAAGTGCAAAGATTTGCAACAAGACTAGTCCCGGAGCTAAGAGACTAGTCTCCTGACGACATTGGAGAACAGGAGAGATAGGGGACACATGATAACGACTCATAAAATACTGAGAAGAATCGACAAGGTGGACAGAGACAGAATGTTCCAGAGATGGGACACAGCAACAAGGGGTCACAATTGGAAGTTGAAGACTCAGATGAGTCACAGGGATGTTAGGAAGTATTTCTTTAATCATAGAGTTGTCAGGAAGTGGAATAGTTCAGAAAGTGATGTAGTGGAGGCAGGATTCATACATAGCTTTAAGAAGAGGTATGATAAAGCTCACGGAGCAGGGAAAGAGAGTGACTTAGTAGCGACCAGTGAAGAGGCGGGGCCAGGAGCTATGAATCGACCTCTGCAACCACAAACAGGTGAGTACACACTCACACAGAACACACTACCGCTCTCGGGTGAATCACCCAACATTAGAGCTCTGTGAATTTAAGTATTTTATGGTTTACCCAATGATACTGCAGGGGACATTAATTAAGCGTGTCTGGATCAGTGAACAACCCCTGAAGTGATTTACAAGTTGTCCTGAGTCAGACAGGGATGGTGAGAGCCACAGTTTCTATAAGTGATCTTGAAAGTGATATTAGTGGCGTAAGACAGAGACGGCAGGCCTAGTGTGGTATAGGCGGTACTGCCACATGCGTCCCCCAAGAAAGATAATAAAGTGTAATCAGTGTGTGACCTGTGAAAGAAGCACAGTAAATAGAAATAAATTATATACAGTGAAGAAACAGAGGTGGAGGTACTACGCCAGGGCATCACAACGAGTTGGATACTCTACAGGCTGCATGCAAGTATTCACCTATGCGTGGTTTTAGGGAGTCAGGTGTGGGTTCCAGGTACACCACAGCCAGATGTTTTGTGAATGGTCACTCTCTTAGTGTGAAAAGGAATAGGCTAATAAGTACTCAATAACGAATAATAATTGGTAATTTAAAACAGAAACCAGAGTGGCAGACAGGTGTCTGTTAGTTGGAGCCTCTAGGAAGAAGAATAAGCATAGAAGGTACAAGCTAATGAGGGGGTTGCCTGGTCAGCATCAGGTCAGGAGCACTGCACCACGTGTAACACGCGTACCAAGTACAGAAACTCACATATACTCACACTGCCTAACACACCCAAACACACACTCACACCCTCAGAAATAATGGGAAGGCCAGAACGAGCCCTTGGTTCACCCAAAGGAGTAGGGAGGCAAAAAACTAAGTGCTCTATAGAATGGAAAAAGTACAGACGACAAAGGACCCAGGAAAATAAAGAGATTAGTCGAAGAGCCAGAAACGAATATGCACAGTTAAGGAGGGAGACTCAATACGAAAATGAACAGCATCAAAAGCCAAGTCTGATCCGAAGCTGTTGTATAACAACAATGCACGGGTAGAGAGTCAGAGGAGACTGGTGAGTGGTTCGGCGAGGGTACTGGTTAGTTCAATTCAGTAGTAGTGGTAGAAGGGGTTGGAGGCTTCTCATTGGTGAGAGGTGGCTGTGTCTTGACGGGCAAGGCCGCTGATTGGTTCTCAGTAGTTTGGTGTTGTGAGGTGGCGGTGGCTTCTCATTGGTGGAGTCGGAAGTAGTGCAAGTGTCGTCTTCAAGCAGCCATTCTTGCAAGTCATCTGGTGCAGCGAAGCTGACAACTTTTGGAATTATCTTCAAAATATCAGGTGAAGGAGGACTAGCTGGGAAGTTGAATGATGACATATTGTTGAGGGCAAGAAGTTCATTTATAGATGTGTTGAAGGATCCCGGTTGAACTGCATTTTGCATGTGAGTAAACATCATGCAATAATAAATTTTCGTGGAGATATCATCTGGTAGAGGAGAGATGGATGGTGGAGGTGGAGGCTGCTGAGTGGCTTGCAGGATCTTCGTAGTTGTAGACTGAAACTTGGCTATTGCAGCATAAGTAGGAGAGTTTCCTGGTGTCTTCTTAAGGTCTTCCAGAGTATGGTGATCACTCTTACAGTTGATGCAGGTAGGAGCAGTAGTAGAGGTGCAGGAACGAAAGTCGTGACCTTAAGATCCACAGGTGGAACATATCTTCTTGTTCTTTACATGACGTTCATTGGTAGAGTGACCATAAGAGAAACATGTCCAACAGGGTGAAATTTGTTTGAATTGTTCTGGTTCAATCTCACTGGGGTTGATGTAGTAATAGGAAACAGCCAGACCATCTGACAGAGCTCTGGTAGCCATGTTTACGTCCATAAACGTGATTTTTAGCATTGATGAAGCATTGGGGATCTTCATTACACCTTCTAACGTGGCCCAATCGTTCAGATCTTCGATCAACTGCTTGAGTTCCTCGGTGGACATGGAGATAATGAATTTATCTAGTCGCTTCATAAACACAGACCGTTTTGCTCGCATGAATGGTGACGTTGAGAGAGCAAAGCCTTGGTCGTCCAGGGTTTGTATAGCAGGTGGTGAAAGGACTTTTTCAGCTTCCTCATCATTGATGAATGAGATGAGGAAGGCTTCTTGGAGAGTTGCAATACCCGAGAATTTCAACTGCAGACTGCTTTTTAAGGCAGTTGCGAGGGCAAGCTTGGAGGCATCGGTGGTAGAGGAGTCCTTAGCTTTGATCTTCACTCGGTGAACCATCGTGGATGCAGGTATGTTCCCCTCCCCAACGGGGATCGTAGGGAGACTGAAAGAGTCAGAGCTGCTATGACTTGGCTGAGTAAGAGTCAGGAGCAGAATCTGTGTGTGTGTCTCTGTCTATATCTGTATCGTATATCTGTATAACAACATCAGGAGGAAAACAACAGTCAAGGACCAAGTAATAAGGCTGAGGAAGGAAGGAGGGAAGTTCACAAGAAGCGACCGAGAAGTATGTGAGGAACTCAACATGAAATTTAAAGTGGTATTTACAGTGGAGACAGGAATGACTCCAGAAAGCCAGAATAGTGGGGTATGCCAACAAAGGATACACCAATACGTGCTGGACGAAATACACACAACCGAGCAGGAAGGTGAAGACGCTGCTAAGTGTTTAGATACCTCAAAGGTGGTGGGACCGGATATCTATCCGTGGGTCTTTAGAGATGGAGCAGAGACGCTGTGTGTGTCACTAACAACAATCTTCAACACATCCATTGAAATTGAGCAACTACCTGAGGTGTGGAATATGGCAAATGTAGTCCTAATTTTTAAAAAAGGTGATTGACATGAGGCATTAACCTACAGACCAATGTCACTGACATGTGTAGTATGCAGAATCATGGAGAACAAGCTTATACACAACAACCAGCGTGGTTTCAGAGAAGGGAAATCCTGTGTCACAAACCTACTGAAGTTTTATGACAAAGTAACGGAAGTAAGACAAGAGAGAGAGAGAGGGGTGGGTAGACTGCATTTTTTTTGACTGAAAGAAGGCTTTCGACAGTTCCTTGTTAGGGAGACTGACAAGGCTTCCAAAATGACGCCACAAATGCCTCAAAAGCTGGGCAGCGTGGTTTACAAGCCATGTTTCTTTTCCAGCCCGGGTACATCAGTGAACCTCAAGCTATTTCAATCTCCTCCTGTATGTTTTGACCTCACAAGCGATTTTATATATCAATGCACCACAAAAAAACCAAGCGATCTTTCTCTGTATATACCCGCTTGTTTCTGCGTGGTGCACTGATATATAAAATCGCTTCTGAGGTCAGAACAAACAGGAGATTGAAATAGCTTGAATCCATGCTTGAGGCTCACTGACGTGCCCGGGCTGGAAAGACAGCTGTAAACCAGGCTGCCCAGCTTTTGAGGCATTTGTGACCGAGTGGATAGTATATATGTCGTGACGAATAGGTAAAATTGGTCAATTAGCAAGAACTCATTTAAAATTCCTTTCTAAAATTTTATGTTATACGTTTAAAGATATATTTTTTTCGTTTATGTTAATGTAAAAATTAATAATTTTGTACCAAAAGAACCTTAGAAAACTTACCTAACCTTATTATAACAAACGCAATTTAATTTAGCCTAATCTAACTATATTTTAGATAAGTTTACAATTTAATAATAAACAAACACAAGTAAATAATTTTTTTTCGTTAGGTACAGAATGATTTTTCCGAAATTATTGCATACATAAATTTTAGCTTGCCTTATTAGACACGAGTAGCGTTATTATTTAAGCCAAAATAGCAAGTTTTACGTATTCAGCACGACATATATATATATATATATATATATATATATATATATATATATATATATATATATATATATATATATATATTATGCATACACACCCACACACACACACACAACACACACACACACACATACACACATGTATTTCTTCAGTCACAGAGTGGTCAGGAAGTGGAATAGTGGAATAGTTTGGGAAGCGATTTAGTGGAGGCAGGATCCATTCATAGCTTCAAGAAGAGGTATGTGTGGTGTGTGTGTGTGTGGGTGTGTGTGTGTGTGTGTGTGTGTGTGTGTATGTGTGTGTGTGTATGTGTGTGTGTGTGTTGTGTGGTGGGTGATGTGTGTTGTGAGTGTGTGTGTGTGTGTGTGTGTGTGTGTGTGTGTGTGTGTGTGTGAGTGTATGTGTGTGTATGTGTGTGTGTGTGTTGTGTGGTGTGTGTTGTGTGTGTGTGTGGGTGTGTATGCATAATAAAATATATATATATATATTATGTTGTGTGTGTGTGATGTGTGTGTGTGTGTTGTGTGTGTGTGGGTGTGTCCATAATAAAAATAAAAAATTCCATACAGTCATACAAACATATATAGTCACAGTTTTCAGTCTCTTTCGCTTGTGGTCAGTATCGCTCTCACGCACCAGCGTCCACAAGTACTCGACCTTAAAAGTCATCGTCGTTTTTCTAGTGTGCCTTTGATTTTATTTAGGATGTTTTGCAGTTAAAACCTCATTAAATACAGAATCGTAACGAGTACATTATATATTTTTTCTGTTTGTAGTTTTTGTTTTTATTTATTTTTCTTGCTAATTATCTACTGTTGTGCAGAGTTGTGGTAATCACTTTTACCTTTGATGTTGCGACAATTTTATATCAATTTGTCCTTGGGAAGTTGCCTTAATGTCACCTGTGCTTTTCACCTTTGTGTGAGTTAGATATCACGTTCACGTTTCATGTTGCATCATATTTTATCAACTTGTGCTTATAGATGTTTACTTGAGATAATACCTGTTTGTTTCTCCTGTGTGAGAGTTAAACGTTCCTGTGTTATTGACTACAAGCGTACAAGCTTAATGTAAACTTTGATGCTTTGACTTTGATGATTTTACCAGCCAGTTACTTTGTTTTTTTATTGCATTGTTGATTTTCTAGGTAAGTTTACTCCTGGCCTTCGCCTTATGATTTGGAATTGGAATTTCATTCCTTATCTGTAAATACTTAGGTTACCGACTCATCAAGTGAAGTAAACTTTCCCTTTAGTGTATTTTATTTTTTTCATTGCATTTACATAAGAACATAAGAAAGGAGGAACACTGCAGCAGGCCTGTTGGCCTATACTAGGCAGGTCCTTCACAATCCGTCCCACTAACAGAATATTTGCTTAACCAAATTTGCAATGCTACCCAAGAAATAAGCTTTGACAATTCTACCCACTCATGCGCGAGTCCCACTCAAATCCAACCCCTTTCACTCATGAATTTATCCAACCTAAATTTGAAACTACCCAAGGTCCTAGCTTCAATAACCCTACTAGGCAGACTGTTCCACTCATCAACTACCCTATTTCCAAACCAATACTTTCCTATATCCTTTCTAAATCTAAACTTATCTAACTTGAATCCATTATTGCGGGTTCTCTCTTGGAGAGATATCCTCAAGACCTTATTTATATCCCCTTTGTTAATACCCATTTTCCACTTGTATACCTCGATCATGTCTCCCCTCATTCTACGTCTTACAAGTGAATGTAATTTAAGGGTCTTCAATCATTCTTCGTAAGGAAGATTTATAATGCTATGTATTAATTTAGTCATTCTACGCTGAATGTTTTCTAACGAATTTATGTCCATTCTGTAATATGGAGACCAGAACTGAGCTGTGTAATCTAGGTGAGGCCTTACTAATGATGTATAAAGCTGTAATATAACCTCTGGACTTCTGTTGCTTACACTTCTTGATATAAATCCCAGTAATCTATTTGCCTTATTACGTACGCTTAGGCATTGCTGTCTTGGTTTAAGGCTGCTGCTTACCATCACCCCCAAGTCCTTCTCGCAATCTGTATGGCTAAGTTCTACGTTATTTAACTTATAAGTGTTTGGGTTATGGACACTCCCGAGCTTCAGTACCTTGCATTTATCTGCATTGAACTGCATCTGCCACTTTTCTGACCACGAATTAAGTTTGTCTAAATCTTCCTGAAGTTCTATGACATCTATGTTTGAATCAATTATCCTACCTATCTTCGTGTCGTCGGCGAATTTGCTCATGTCACTAGTAATTCCCTCGTCAAGGTCATTGATATATATTATAAATAACAACGGGCATAAGACTGATCCTTGTGGAACACCACTTGTTACAAGTCCCCACTCGGATTTAACCCCATTTATGCACACTCTCTGCTTCCTATTGGTGAGCCATGACTCGATCCATGACAGCACTTTTCCCCCAATGCCATGAGCTGCCACATTCTTTAACAGTCTCTGGTGCGGTACTCTATCAAAAGCCTTACTAAAGTCTAAATAAACAATATCGAATTCTTTATCGTGATCAACAGCCTCAAAAGCTTTACTGAAGAAGGTTAATAAATTAGATAGGCAGGAACGGCCCCTCGTGAATCCATGCTGAGTATCATTAATCAAATTATGGTTATCTAGATGGCTTCTAATAATATCAGCTATAATTGACTCTAGTAATATGCCTATAATTGAGGTCAGGCTTATTGGGCGGTAATTTGACGGTAGTGACTTGTCCCCTGCTTTAAAAATAGGAATTACATTAGCCATCTTCCACATATCAGACACTACACCTGTTTGAAGAGATAAATTAAAAATGTTAGATATTGGTTCACAGAGTTCCATTTTGCATTCATTAAGAACCCTTGCAAAAAGCTCATCAGGACCTGGCGATTTATTTTGTTTCAGTCGGTCTAGTTGTTTCATAACCATTTCACTAGTGACTGTGATATTACATAATTTATCTTCTTCTGGGCCTCTGTAAAAATTAAATTCTGGGATATTATTAGTATCTTCCTGCGTGAAAACCGAGAGAAAATAATTATTAAAAATAGAGCACATATCATTCTCCTTGTCAGTAAGATGCCCAGAGTTATTTTTAAGGGGACCTATCTTATCCCTAACTTTTGTTCTATAAACCTGGAAAAAACTTTTTGGGTTAGTTTTTGAATTAATAGCAACTTTAATTTCATAGTCCCGTTTAGCTTTTCTTATCCCCTTTTTAACGTCCCTCTTAATGTCAGTATACTGATTTATAAGATGACCCTCACCTCTTTTTATGCACCTATAAATTCCTTTCTTCTTCCCTAAAAGATATTTGAGCCTATTATTCATCCATTTTGGGTCATTTCTACTTGATCTAATTTCTTTATACGGGATAAATGTTCTTTGGGCAGCCTGTATAGTGTTAAGAAAACTGTCATATTGATACCTCTCTTCGTCACCCCAGTCCACAGTTGATAAGTGTTCTCTAAGTCCATTATAATCTGCTAAGCGAAAATCTGGGACCGTTACTGAATTATCCCTACTATCATACATCCATTCAATGCTAAATTTAAATGACTTATGGTCGCTTGAGCCGAGTTAATCTGTAATTTCTAAATTATTAACAAGGGTTTCCTTGCTTGCCAGAACCAAGTCAAGTAGATTATTTCCCCATGTAGGTTCTGTCACAAACTGCTTCAAAAAGCAATCCTGAACTACTTCTAAAAAGTCGTTAGATTCTAAATTCCCTGTCAAGAAATTCCAATTAATCTGACTAAAGTTAAAGTCCCCTAGAATTACTACGTTATCGTGCCTTGTGGTCTTAACAATTTCCTCCCAAAGTAATCTCCCTTGTTCCCTATCTAAGTTTGGAGGACGGTAAATCACGCCTAAAATCAATTTTTCGCACCCCTCTGAAAATTCTATCCAGACAGACTCTGTATGTGTTATTTCAGACTTTATACCCTTTTTATGCAACAATTTAAATGATCACGGACATAGAGTGCCACTCCACCCCCCTTCCCGATACTTCTGTCTACTTGGAACAATTTAAAACCCTGAATGTGACATTCGGCAGGCATGTCCCGATTTTTCATATTAAACCATGTCTCAGTTATTGCAAAAACATCAATATTACCAGTACTTGCAACTAATCTCAACTCGTCCATCTTATTCCTAGCACTACGACTATTGGTGTAATATACACTTAAAGACCCTCCTTTCTCTTTACCCTTCCTGCTCATTTCTGTTTTTCCACTATACCTATTACTGTCCTTGTCACCTAGTGCCACTGACATTCCAATATCCACCTTATTCTGTCTATTACTAGTTCCCCTAGAATTTATAATATTACTACATTGGGACTTCACTGTTTCCCCCATAACCCATACCACTAACTTTTTCTAGTTTAAAGCCCTAACAGCTACCTCCACTGCAGTTGCCAGTGCCCCCACCCCAGACCTAGATAAGTGAACCCCATCCCTGGCATACATGTCATTTCTGCCATAGAAGAGGTCCCAGTTGTCAATGAATGTTACTGCATTTTCCTTACATTATTTGTCCAGCCGGCAATTGACACCAATTGCCCTGGACAACCATTCACATCCAACTCCCCTCCTTGGCAAAACACCACATATGACAGGGTTCCCACCCTTCTTCTTAATTCTGTCTATTGCTGACCTATAGCTGCTAATCAGCTCCTCACTCCTACGTCTGCCAACATCGTTGCCTCCAGCACTGAGACAGATAATAGGATTGCTCCCATTTCCTCTCATGATGTCGTCCAGTCGGCTAACAATATCCTGCATCCCAGCCCCTGGATAACATACCCTCTGCCTCCTATTCCTATCCTTTAGACAAAATTTCCTATCCATAAACCTAATCTGACTATCCCCAACTAAAACAATGTTCTTACCTCGACTGGTGGTGTGCATGACGTTCTCGACGGTCTTTGTAAAGATGGTCATCGCTGGGATGTCTTCACATTCGTCTGATAACAATGAAAAAGAGTTGCTGGTTTTCACAGCAGTCTCCTGGACCTTCTTCAACTTCAGCTTCGTCCCTTCAGAACCGACTAGCATCCATTCGTTGGTCTGATCATCGGCGACATTGTTCCGGGGATAATCCTTGCATATACCCTTCAATCGTTGAATTTCTCTTCTAGCTTCCGTTAATTCCGCCTTAAGTTGGAGATATAGCTGCTCGTAGTCGAGGGAAACCATCATCCAATCTCAGGTAGCTAAGAACGGAAGCACAGTAGAAAAGTCTCCACAGAGAGTACACTAGACATGTCCTCACGATTGAAAATATTATTGGAACATGGAAAATATTATTGGAACCTGGAAAATATTTTCTTGAAATATATTTTCATTGCTTTATTTTGCTCTGTTTGGTTTTATATATCCATATTATTTTTTTTCACTTTATCGTGTGTATTTTTACAGTTTGTGTTATATTTTGTTTTGAGAAAATCAATTTTATTGGCATTTTCTTTTTTGTTTCTTACAATTATTGATGAGAAAAGACAGTTACACGAATGTCTTGACTCACTTGCAGAACTTAATTGCTTGCATTTGAAATTGTTGCGGTGATTTGTTGTGTTTTCAGAGTTAGGGTCTCTTCTCGTGTGGTTGTCATCTACTTTGTTAAAATACGTGCCATTTTTATTTAATCTTTATCCCCTTTTTGGTGTATCTTAGTTAATTTAAATGATCTGTAGCAACAGTGTTTATAATTGTTGCTTCGACCATGTCTCGACCAGCATTCTTTGAGCGCTGTTGATGTTTGGTCAGTGAAAATGCGTGAACATAATCTATGTAGACCTGACACTATGGGACATTGCCCACAGGTTACTTTCCCAGCTCTGCTTTCGTTCCTACTTGACGAGCTCCCAGAGACACTGCTAACGATGCAGTGAAGGTCGAGCTTAAGAAATGAGTCGACCTGTACCTTTGCTTTTAGCGGTACCAAGCGGTAGGCGCTGGTGATACTTCGTTTTTTCTCTAGAGATTTGATGTTACAGTTTATTTCTTGTAGGAAAGTGTGAGGATACCTCTGGTCTTAGGGAACGCTCGGGCAGACTGAGGCTCCGGGACATTTTCCTTCGATGGCTGCTAATTCAAGTAGTTATTCCACGCGGTTTACCCTGTCGGGAAGCAGCTGCTTGAATTATTGATGTTTTCTCATGTGATGGCGACAAGCTGTATGTAGAGGGACTCCCTCTGTAGTGTACAGTTCACTCACAAGATGTGAGTTGTTGTGCTTCACGTTTCACGTGATATGTCGTGTTATAGCGACTCGTGCACGATCAAGCATGTGTTTGTAGCACCATCTTTGGGCTCTGCCATATTTTGCACTTTGTGTGACTGTGTCACCTTGCGTTGTTCTGCGCGACTGTGTATCATAAATGGTGTGACTGTCTGCCATGCTATTGTACACTTTACGACTGTGTAACCTTGCAGTGCTCTGTGAGACAGTTGTTTCTCAGTATGTTCTCAGTCTTGACTAGTAATACCACAGACCAAAGAATGTTATAGCAATTACCACAGAATTAGATGCCACTTCTTTGAGTCCCAGTGTTCAATTAATGCTTACTCTGGTTTTGCCACTTGTGTAATGGTTGAGCTAGGTGTCAATGCACATAACATATGTGTAATACTATCTGTGTATTTTTAAGTTTAGGACTTATTAAAAAATAGCATATGTAATTACAAATAAATATTTTTTTTATCAGATCATGAGAATTGCATACAACTCAGCTGTGAAAATGCTAGATGAGTTCAAGAAATGACCTCGTATAACTCTGTCCGGAAAAATTGCTGCAAACCCGATATTTTCAGAGACTAAGAACCATCAGTGTAAACCGCATTGACATTAGAATGAGACTGGAAGCGATTAAGGAAAAGTGAGCATGAAGCTATAAGAGGTAACCGAGCTTTCGCACATGGAAATGGGAAAGAACAGACACGAATCATCGGAAGTTCCTAAGTAGGTAGAAAAAAAAGTAAGATGCTGCATGAGCATACATATGAAGTAAAACAAGGAAAGCCAAGAGAGAGTGGATACGGAGAGAAAAGAGGCGTAGTGAACAGTGGCTGCGATCAAACGGGGGACTTTACTTAACATCTATTACCCTTCTATATGTAGAAGGATCGTGAAGGTCATGAGAGCAGGCAAAATAACGGAGACAATGGGCATCATGCCGATCTTGCAGAGATGGAACATTCACTTCTGTCTATAGGCTCTCAGACGGGTAGGAACGGAAAATACCTAGATACAGAACGAAGACGAAGAGTCCGTCTATCAGACCTCAAGAAAGATGGGCAAGAGTTTTAAGGAGATTCAGCTGGAAATGCCGAGGTTATATGAGGTTCCTAGGACATCCGGTGAGAAACTTGACTATATCTAGTTCTGGGATATGGGAACCACAGAGGTATAACGCAGTATTAGGGACAACAGAGCGTCTTGTAAAAATTATCTGGTGTTTTAGTAATAATAATAATAGTTTATTTAGACATGATACAATGTTGTTATTTAGAAATGATACATAGTTAGGTATAAATGAGGTGTACATGCCAAAAGCCCCTAATATGCTGTGCATTGTGGGCATGCAATTTAAAGCCATGAGTGGTGTAGTGGGAAACACGATCGAAAGAAGTAGTGGAAGTGACAGTAGAAACATAATCTCACCAACAAGTGCATTTTGCTTCCCGAATTACACAGCGGGCAACCACCTTCGCCCGTTGAAAATCAAGGAGCCGCTCTTTGGTTCTGTTGTAACGGTAGCGGCCCCAGGTAGCACGTTTCAATCTCTTTGCACGAGCATAAGCAGCAAGAGTCGACCACGGTATACATTTTCGAGAATGCCTACCCAATGCTTGGGGAATTGCATTTGAGGCCGAGGTTAAAACAGAGGACGTAAATACTTTAAGAAGCTTATCTGGGAAGGACGAACGAAGAGGACCCCCACAAAAAAAGGTTTGACGCGAATAAAGGGCCAATTCTGCTAGTTCGAACTGCCAACGTGAGCTACGAGGAGGTTGGGACTATGAATGTGACGTAAGGAGAACGGGGAAACAGTCGTTGCCATTGAGATTCGGTACTACAGACCAAGAAAAGTCAAGCGCTGTTGAAGAAGAGCAAATAAAAAGATCTATGCAAGAAAGAGTTTGAGTGCGACGGTCGAAATGAGTGGGAGTGACGGTATTTAAAACATCAATGGGAAGAGAAGTAAAAAAATGTCTCCAACTGGTTGACACGAGAGTCACAGTGAGACTCTCCCCACAGCATATGATGAGCATTAAAGTCACCTAACAAAAGGAGTGGTGGAGGTAAAGAAGAAACCAGAAAATCTTCATCAGGAAAAGATAAAGGTCGTGAAAGATAAAGATACGAACTGCAGGCTGTGTCACGTATTCAAGTAGAGCCTGGCCGGCGTAATGCAGCGAAGTATGAACAAACATCTGAGAAAGTTGTATATCGACCCGCACAATAAGTGCCTTTTCATTACATGTCCCATCAGGAAAATATAAGAACGTATTCCTACGATAAACATCAGAAATAGAAGTGACTATTAGGTTCCGCCTTTTTGGTGAACATATTGAAATACCTAGGTAGGGTATGACATTATTATTATTATTATTAAATTAATGGGGAAAGACTAAATCTGTAAGGGCATTTCAGCACCTAGAGAACAGGAGTTAATCAAGACTGATCTGATAGAAGGGAAGATAGGTCTATTTCCATGTATCTGGGGTCCTTCACAACATCAACTACTCTCTCTCTCGTCCCTGTGTCTGAGGGTAAACAATCCTGTTTGATGGAATATGATAGGTAACTCTCATATAGAATAGGATACCAGCACACTCCTGGTGTATCCAGTTTTCCTTAAAAATAACACGATGGCTCCACTTCCTCAGCCAAAATTTTAAAGTTATGTACGAATATGCTTCCCTTTACATACATGGAATTGCAGCATACATGTATAGGAATTGTTTGGTAAAAAAAAATTCAGGGAAATCTCTTTGATGGGAGTGGAAATATATTTAATGCTTCATGATACATTCATAAGCAGAAAATTCAGCTATGGCACAATTTTTAGTTACACCGCAATGTTATATTGTTAATTATTTTTTATATTATTTATGTAATTATTTTGTTTTACTTGGATGTAAAATCTAAACTGACGAGAGTCTGTCCCTATTTTGTGAGCAAATATCAGAGGAAGTTATTACGGTTAGAAAAGAGAAATTTGTAATTAAAAGTTAATAAAACTAATTTAGTAAGAGGAGTTGAATGTTTAAAGACAATTACTGAATCACCCGACGATTCACCTCCTCCACTCACCAAGGAAATTAGCTAACGAAATGTTTTAAAACTGATTCGCGAAATCGTAATAATACGGTTGTAAACATAAACGGAAAGGATATAAATTAAAATCCATAGCTAGCTGCCCCTAAATATTAGTATGCCTTTGCTGTAATCACTACAATATGTCAGATATTTTCTCTGCACCAAAACTTATCTTCCCTTGCTAAAACTCAAGATAAATTTTTTGGGGGAGGATGGGAAAAATTAGGGGCTTAATATTCATATGTCTCCAATTATTTAAAATATATATATGTTATTCTATTTAAAAGTATTTATAACCATACTTGACTTTTGGTCTCCAAGTGTATGTATGGATTTTCCTAGCATTATTTACACAGTTCTTGGGTTAAATCCAACACAGTTTAGCTGAGTAGTGGTGGCGGGCAGACATAGACAACATTAGTCTCTGTTGCTTATATGACATGTTAATAAAAAAATGAGAACCGTTTTGCAGTTACCTCAGCAGAATATAGTTATTTTGTTGTAGACGCAATGTTCTGTTTAGCCGTACTTACCTGAAGCTAACAGTGTGTAGGGCATTATCTGTAGTGCAATTAACGCAAGCTGACGTAAGTTAATGGCCTGTCAGCTGTGGAGCAGTTTGCTTGTTTGTGCATTAACTTGTTCAAAGACCATTATATCTTAACAGTGTTTACGGACGTGATTAATTTCGATCTTAGTATTAACAGAGCACACGGCGCTCAGCACGAAATACTGAGTACTCCATTTGACATTTTTTAGAAGGATTAATCGCAACAAGAGGACAAAATATACCTTGTATTGCTGATATAATACGCAAAATATACCTTATATTGCTGATAGAATACGCAAAATATACCTTATATTGCTGATAGAATACGCAAAATATACCTTATATTGCTGATAGAATACGGAAAAATATACCTTATATTGCTGATAGAATACGCAAAAATCAGTGTAATGATAGAACTGAAGCTTCATCGGGGTGATGAAAGTAATGTTCTCTAGAGAATTACTAGAATACATGAATAACGGGACGAGTGAATTAAAATGAACTCTCATAATTTCCACACACATTAAAATGTTTGTATTACGTGAAGTGCATTTCCCGCTACCCAGGCAGACAACACCTTTTGATATCACTAAGCCCGACTACTTTCCCATGAAACTAATCATATAAAATCCTCATCTTCGACACAATTGTAAACTCTGCACTCTGGAACACATGCTTAGCCTGCAGATTATAATTAATACCACACAGATATTAATTATAATGGCAGATGAAGTGCGGGAAGTGCTACTATCGTGAACTAGCCGTATGTAATACAGTAACTTGAAATCAGAATGCATCTTGCAAGCCAACCACAGATATATATATAAATTATTGAAAAAAAACAGATTAAAGTGAGACCTTCATGGCTTCTCTCTCGCATAGGCCTCCGGGAGTGTCAAAGTCAATAAACCTCAAATAGAAAGAATATCGACTCTTAGAAAATAACTAACTAGTCTGAATTAAGTAGAGCAATACAGATATCGAGTAGCAGATCCAGTGCTCATCAGAATGAAATGTGTCATGTAAAATAAGTTTTTTAAGAAAGTAAAGATCAGTGGGTTATACGATGTTGTCACTGCAAGTATCTGTGGCTCCTAGAAAATGTATGTTTAAATTCAGTCCTATCACCACCCCTCCAGAAATAAGAGACTGCATGGACCTGCCCGTGTACCCGGCTTCACGGTAAGGTCCCGCCAATCTCTGCTGCTTCCTGTCGAATATTCATAGTTTCGGACTTACTTGATGTACAGTTTGTATAAAGTTGCCAATAACATGACATATAAAAGGTGTGGCCAGACACGGGCTACACTAAACATCACACTTCAGAGCAAAGTTGCTGGCAGGGGATGCTTGGAGGCTCAGCAGGGAGGGCATGGATAGTCATTTGGATATAATAGTATTTTATACTATCGTTTGGTAAACGAATATTTTATAAATTTTACTTTAAAATTCCATGTCGATCAATTTATTTTTGTGTACGTTTGAATATATATACAAATATACATTATTACAAAATTCAATATATTTTGGATGCTAAGTCAATCATTTTGTTTTTGCTATCAAAAATTATGAAATGGCTTGCGTGCGTTGGGATAAATTAGGTTTTGGGATGCACAAGCTGATGAAGGTCAGATAACCCAGCCATACAACACTCAATCACACAACCATCGAACCCAACAACGTTTTCAGTGGTAATGAAAAGATACTTGATGTTTCTTGAGATAATAATATCTAAGTATTGTATTCTACAGTCAGTTAGCAATGAATAAATTGTAATATATGAAACGACTAACATCTTTAAGGAAGTAACTGTGCCCAGCGGGAGGTTTAACAAAGACCCTTTGTGACTTTTGTATTCTCGTTCTTTTGGGCTACCGCTCACATGATAAGCTGTGAGTGCACAATAAACTTAGACGGTACAAATGTAGCATGTGCCTGGACAATCCAGCGCTTTAAGTGCACATCTCAGGGAAACTGTGTCTTGCAGAAGCAGTTAACGCATCGTATAAGTAAGTATTTTGAAAGAGGGCGGGCGTTCAGTTAGTCGGACCCTCGTAACGTTGGGTAGTCTCGAAGAGAGTATCCTGTGAGGAGATGTTTTATGCTTCAGGCGTTACCTGGTGAGACGTACCTGAGAACACAGTTATGATGACTCTGTGACACGCATAAACACGCACATGCGCATTACAGACAAAACTGCATTCAGGAACTTTAACAAAGAATCTCTTATAACTTTATACATATATCTGGGATACGTGGTCTCACTTTGTGGCCCTACCTAATCATGCACGCACAGGAGCCAGAAAAGGTTTGTATTAGACCAGTACAGAAAACAAGGGAATACTGAAGGAAGTGAACCTAAAGATCTTGACGGAGAGAAGGACAAGGACATAAATAAATAAGACGTACTTCCTTTTTTTAGAGGAAGTGATAGAGCAGATAGTCATTGACGGTTTTAATAAAAAGGAGCAGGGGACAAGAGGACACAGGAAGATCTGAAGTCATATATAAGTCATAGGAATATCAGGAGGAAACGTTTTACTCTAGTTTCAAGGAGGTTGAAAAGTAGGAGGATTTAAAGGAGGCAGATGTGGAGATAAACCCATTACACAGCTTTAAAAGTGGATACAATAAATCCCTAAAGCGAGAAATCAGTAGTGCTGATCAAAGTGATGTCAGAGGCTGAATCAGGAGATTAGTACTTATCATACACACAGACACACGCACACGCACACACACACAACACACAGGAGCTGTGAATCGACCCCTGCAATCACAACTAGGTGAGTACACACACACGCGCAGCCACATCGGGAGGAAGACAACAGTCAAGGACAAGGTAATAAGGCTGAGGAAAGATGGTGGGGAGCTCACAAGAAACGACCAAGATGTATGTGAGGAGCTCAAGACGAGTTAAGGAAGTATTTACAGTGAAGACAGAAAGGACTCTGGGAAGACAGAACAGAAGGGTACATGAGCAAGGGAAATACCAGCAAGTGTTGGATGAAATACACATAACCGAGGAGGAGGTGAAGAAGTTGCTAAGTGACCTTGATACCTCAAAGGCGGTGGGACCGGACATCTCTCCGTGGGTCCTTAGAGAGGGAGCAGAGACGCTGTGTGTGCCACTAACCACAATTTTCAACACATCCACCAAAACTGGGCAACTACCTGAGGTATGGAAGACGGCAAAAGTAGTCCTCATTTTAAGAAAGGAGACAGAAACGAGGCACTAAACTATAGACCAGTGTCACTGAGGTGTATAGTATGCAAAGTCATGGAGAAGATTATCAGGAGAGTGATGGAGCACCTACAACGGAGCAATTTTATAAACAACAACCAGCATGGATTCATGGAAGGAAAATCCTGTGTCACTAACCTACTGGAGTTTTATGGCAAGGTAACGGAAGTAAGACACGAGAGGGAGGAGTGGGTAGATTGCATTTTCTTGGACCTGCAAGACGGCCTTCGACACAGTTCTTCACAAGAGATTAGGGCAAAAGCTAGAGGATCAGGCACATATAACAGGAAGGGCACTGCAATGGATCAGAGAATACCTGACAGGGAGGCAACAACAAGTCATGGTACGTGATGAGGTATCACAGTGGGCGCCTGTGCCGAGCGGGGTTCCACAGGGGTCAGTCCTAGGACCAATGTTATTTTTGGTATATGTGAAAGACATGACGGAAAGGATAAACTCAGAAGTGTCCCTGTTCGCAGATAATGTGAAGTTAATGAGGAGAATTAAATCAGATGAGGATCAGGCAGGACTACAAAGAGACCTGGACAGGCTGGACGTGTGGTCCAGCAACTGGCTCCTCGAATTTAACCCAGCCAAATGCAAAGTCATGAGATTGGAGAAGGGCAAAGAAGACCGCAGACAGAGTATAGGCTAGGTGGCCAAAGACTGCAAACCTCACTCAAGTAAAAAGATCTTGGGGTGAGTATAATACCAAGCACATCTCCGGAAGCGCACATCAACCAGAAAACTGCTGCAGTATATGAGCGCCTGATAATATCATTCCGATACATCAGTAAGGAATCGTTCAAGACTCTGTACACCGTGTTTGTCAGGTCCATACTGGAGTATCCAGCACCAGTTTGGAACCCAAACCTGGTCAAGCACGTCAAGAAATTAGAGAAAGTGCAAAGGTTTGCAACAAGGCTAGTTCCAGAGCTAAGGGGAATGTCCTACGAAAAAAGGTTAAAGGAAATCGGCCTGACGACACTGAAGGACAGGAGCGTTAGGGAAGACATGATAACGACATACAAAATACTGCGAGGAATAGATAAGGTGGACAGAGACAGGATGTTCTAGAGATTGGACACAGAAACAAGGGGTCACAATTGGAAGACTTTTCTATTTTTATTTACATATTGGCCGTTTCCACCAAGGCAAGGTGGCCCGAGAAAGAAAAACTTTCATAATCACTCCCTCCATCACTGTCTTGCCAGAGGCATGCTTACACTACAGTTATAAAATTGCAACATTAACACCCCTCCCTCCTGCAAGTTTCCCTGAATCCCTTCATAAATGTTACCTTGCTTACACTCCAACAGCATGTCAAGCCCTAAAATCGATTTGTCTCCACGCTCACGCACGCTTGCTGGAAGTCCAAGCCCCTCGCACACAAAACCTCCTTTACCCCCTTCTTCCAACCTTTCCTGGGCCGACCCCTACCCCGCCTTCCCTTCCCTACAGACTTATATACTGTCGAAGTAATTCTATTTCGTTCCAGCATCTCTACATGTCCAAACCATCTCAATAACCCCTCCTCAGCCCTCTGGATAATAGTTTTGGTAATCCCACACCTCCTTCTAATCTCCAAACTACGGATTCTCTGCATTATATTCACACCACACATTGCTCTCAGACATGACATCTCCACTGCCTCCAGCCTTCTTGTTGCAACATTCACAACCCATGCCTCACACCCATATAAAAGCGTTGGTATAACTATACTCTCATACATTCCCCTCTTTGCTTTCATAGATAAAGTTCTCTGTCTCCACAGATTCCTCAGTGCACCACTCAACTTTTTCCCCTCGTTAATTCTATGATTCACCTCATCCTTCATAGACCCATCTGCTGACACATCCAATCCCAAATATCTGAACACATTCACCTCCTCCATACTCTCTTCCTCCAATCTGATATCCAATCTTCCGTTACCTATTTTTTTTTGTTTTTATTCTCATCACCTTACTCTTTCCTATATTCACTTTTAATTTCCTTTTTTTACATACATTACCAAACTCATCCACCAACCTTTGCAACTTCTCTTCAGAATCCCGCAAAAACACAGTGTCATCAGCAAAGAGCAACTGTGACAACTCCCACTTTGTGTTAGATTCTTTTCATTTAACCCCACACCTCTTGCCAACACCCGAGCATTCACTTCTCTTACAAAGAGATGTTAGGAAGTATTTCTTCAATCACAGAGTTGTCAGGGAGTGGAATAGTCTGGCAAGTGATGTAGTGGAGGCAGGAACCATACATAGTTTTAAGACGATGTATGATAAAGCTCATGGAGCAGGGAGAGAGAGGACCTAGTAGCGATCAGTGAAGAATCGGAGCCAGGAGCTATGTCTCGACCCCTACAACCACAAATAGGTGAGTGCACACACACACACACACACACACACACACACACACACACACACACACACAAGGTTAGTTCCACAACTCAGGGGTCTGTCTTATGAAGAAAGATTGAGGGAAATAGGACTAACAACACTGGAGGAAAGAAGGGTCAGAGGAGACATGATAACGACATACAAAATACTGCGGGGAATTGACAAGGTAGATAGTGACAGGTTGTTTCAGAGAGGGAACACAGAAACAAGGGGACACGACTGGAAGCTGAAGACTCAGATGAGTCAAAGGGATGTCAGGAAACATTTCTTCAGCCACAGAGTAGTCAGGAAGTGGAATGGACTAGAGAAAGATATAGTGGAGGCAGGAACCATACATAGTTTTAAGACAAGGTATGATAAAGCTCATGGAGCAGGGAGAGCAGAGACCCAGTAGCAGACAGCGAAGAGGCGGGGCCAGGAGCTGAGTCTCGACCCCTGCAACCACAATTAGGTGAGTACAATTAGGTGAGTACACACACACACACACACACACACACACACATATACACACACACAGACACGAATGGCAAAGAAGACCATACACACAGAGTACAGGCTAGGTGGCCAAAGACTGCAAACCTCACTCAAGGAAAAGGATTTTGGGGTGAGTATAATACCAAGCACATCTCCAGGGAAGTACATCAACCAGATAACTTCTGCAGCATATGGGCGTCTGGCAAGCCTAAGAATAGCGTTCCCATAATTTATTAAGGAATCGTTCAAGACTATGTAAACCTTGTACGTCAGGCCCATACTGGAGTATGTAACACCAGTTTGGAACCCACACCTGGTGCAAAGATTTGCAACAAGGCTAGTTCCAGAGCTAAGGGGGATTTCCTACGAAGAAACGTTAAGGGAAATCGACCTGACGACACTGGAGGACAGGAGGGATAGGGAGGACATGATAACGACATGTAAAGTACTGAGAGGAATTGACAAGGTGGACAGAGACAGGATGTTCCAGAGATGGGACATGGCAACATGGGGGTACAATTGGAAGTTGAAGACTCAGATGTGTCAGAGGAATGTTAGGAAGTAATTCTTCAACTATAGAGTTGTCAGAAAATGTAAGAGTCTGGAAAGTGATGTAGTGGAGGCAGGATGCATACATGGCTTTAAGAAGGGTATGATAAAGCTCATGGAGCAGGGAGAGAGAAGACCTAGTAACAACCAGTGAAGAGGCGGGGCCAGGAACTATAAATCGATCCCTGCAACCACAATAAGGTGAATTAGGTGAGTACACACATACAAACACACCCACACACACGTACATATGTACGTACACATACACACATAGACACACACACACATCCCTCACCCCAATCACACCTTCCCCACTCACACTAACTTACACTATCCGTCTCTTTCTCCTGCTCTCACTCATTCTTTCTCTCTTCCCACCTCACTCTACCCTCTCTCTCTCTCTCTCTCTCTCTCTCTCTCCCTTTCTCTTCCCCTCTCTCTTCCCCTCCCAATCTCTCTCCATGTTCCCCCTCCCTCTCCCCATTTCTCTCCCCTTTACCTCTCTCACTTCTTCCCCCTCTTCTGGCCCTCTCTTCCCTTATTCCCCTATATCTTCCCCCATGCACACACACACAACACACACTTAACACTCACGCAAATACACTCACACACCCACACACACACACACACACAGCTGCGTGCAGGTGGAGAGGGGGATAGGTCAAATGCAGAGGCACGACCATGCCACCAAGAGCTACAGGAAAAAAATAAGGGAGAAAATGGCCATGTTCAGACAGGAACCAGAGTCACAGAGGGAAAGGCAATGGGAGGAGGAGAGGGCAAAGTCAGTGTTTATTCATGGGCTCCAGGAGAGCGAGGGAAGGACACACACTGAAAGACGGCAGGCAGAAAGAAAGGAAATTGAGAACATCATCACAGAAATAGGTGAAGAGGACATGTCCGAGATTGTAAATTTTCAGAGAATAGGGGGTACGTGAAGGGGAGAAAACGACCAATCAAGCTGATTTTCAGGACAAAAACAGTGCGAAACAGGATCCTCCAAGAGAAACCACGGTTGAAGGAATCGGCAGAATACAAGAGTGTGTTCCTAGACTGAGACATAACAAAAACAGAACGACAGCAGCTGAGGGAGAGGACACAAAAGCGAAGGGAGCTAGAAGGAGAGACAAGGACAGAATCAGCAGAGGACAACCAGATAAGGGCAGAGCAACAAGAGCAAGCGCACACAGAACCATCCCCAGAACCCCACAACTAATCACGCTATCCCAACACAAACCACAATCCCCCACCCAACACTCTGCTATAGAATCCCACAGTACACTGCCAGGTCCCCCACCCCCACAGACCAACCAAAACATAGTGTTAGAGAGGAAACTGAAGGTATGGTACACCAACGCTGACGGAATAACAAATAAGTGGGAGGAGTGGCACGAAAGATTCAAAGAGGCATCACCGGACATCATAGCTCTCACAGAAACCAAGCTCACAGGTATGATAACAGATGCCATCTTTCCAACCGGATATCAGATCCTGAGGAAAGACAGAGGGGGTGGAGGAGTGGCACTGCTGATCAAAAACCAATGGGATTTTGATGAGCTGGAGAGAATAGACAGAGGAGAGGCAAGAGATTACATAATAGGAACGCTTCAGTCTGGAGGTCCCAAGGTGGTAATTGCAGTGATGTATAACCCACCACAGAACAGCAGGAGGCCAAGGCAAGAGTATGATGAGAGTGGGCGATGGTTGACAAACTGGCTAAAGTGACCAGAAGAGCTCATGCGAGCAGGGCGAAGCTACTGATCATGGGTGACTTCTACCTCAAGGAAATCGATTAGGAGAACTTGGAGCCACATGGGGGCCAAGAAACGTGGAGGGCTAAGATGATGGAGGTGGCACTGGAAAACGTCATGTACCAACACGTAAGGGACACTACCAGAGAGAGAGAGGAGAGGATGAACCAGCAAGACTGGACCTAATATTCACCTTGAGTAGTGCAGATATTGAGGACATCACAAATGAAAGACCCCTTTGGGTCAGTGATCATGTGGCTTTAAGCTTCGAATACACAGTAGAGTTACAAGTGGAGGGGGAAGCAGGAAGGGCTGGACGAATGAAGCCAAACTACAAGAAAGGGGACTACGTGGGCATGAAGAACTTCCTGAACAGGGTTAAGTGGAACGGAGAACTGGCAGGGAAGTCAGTAAACGAGATGATGGAATATGTGACTACAATATGCAAGGAAGTTGAGGAGAGGTTTGTACCCAAGGGTAACAGGAATAATGAAAAAGCCAGGATGAGCCTGTGGTTCACCCAAAGGTGCAGGAAGGCCAAAACCAAGTGTGCTAGGGAATGGAAAAAGTATAGAAGCTCACAAAAATGTGCTAAAATGGTATATTATTGTATATTTCGACGTTTTAGAGCGGTTTGAGTGCTTTTCTGACAAAACTAATTTTTTAGCTACAATACTTAGATTATCAAACTTTTAAAGAGCCAGAAATGAATATGCACAGGTAAGAAGTGAGGCCTAACGACAATATGAAAATGGCATAGCAGCGAAAGCCAAATCTGACCCAAAGCTGTTGTACAGCCACATCAGGAGGAAAACAACATTCAAGAACCTGGTGATCAGTCTAAGGAAGGAAGGAGGAGAGATCACAAGAAACGACCGCGAAGTATGTGAGGAACTCAACATGAGATTCAAAGAAGTGTTCACAGAGGAGACAGAAGGGACTCCAGAAAGACGGAGAGGTGGGGTACACCACCAAGTGTTGGACACAATACATGCAACCGAGGAAGAAGTGAAGAGGCTGCTGAGTGAGCTAGATACCTCAAAGGCGATGGAGCCGGACAACATCTCTCCATGGGTCCTGAGAGAGGGAGCAGAGGTGCTATGTGTACCACTAACAACAATATTCAACACATATATTGAATCAGGGAAATTATCTGAGGTATCGAAGACAGCAAATGTAGTCCCAATTTTTAAAAAAGAAGACAGACATGAGGCACTAAACTACAGACCAGTGTCACTGACATGTATAGTATGCAAAGTCACGGAGAAGATTATCAGGAGAAGAGTGGTGGAGCACCTAGAAAGGAATGAGCTTGTCAATGATGGCCAACACGGTTTCAGGAACGGGAAATCCTGTGTCACAAACCTACTGGAGTTCTATGACAGGGTGACAGCGGTAAGACAAGAGAGAGAGGGGTGGGTAGATTGCATTTTCTTGGACTGTAATAAGGCATTTGACAGTTCCACACAAGAGATTAGTGCAAAAGCTGGAGGACCAGGCAGGGATAACAGGGAAGGCACTCCAATGGATCAGGGAATACCTTTCAGGAAGACAGCAGCGGGTCATGGTACGTTGCGAGGTGTCAGAGTGGGCTCCGTGACGAGTGGGGTTCCACAGGGGTCAGTCCTAGGACCGGTGATGTTTCTGGTATTTGTGAACGACATAACGCAAGGAATAGACTCTGAAGTGTCCCTGTTTGCAGATGATGTTAATTTGATGAGAAGAATTCAATCGGACGAGGACCAGGCAGAACTACAAAGAGATCTGGACAGCTTGGTCCAGCAATTGGCTCCTGGAGTTCAACCCCACCAAGTGCAAAGTCATGAAGACTGGGGAAGGGCAAAGAAGACCGCAGACAGAGTACAGTCACAGAGTGGTTGGGAAGTGGAATAGTTTGGGAAGCCTTGTAGTGGAGGCAGGTTCCATTCAGAGCTTTAAGAAGAGGTATGATAAAGCTCATGGTGCATGGAGAATGACCCAGTAGCGGCCAGTGAAGTGCCGGGGCCAGGAGCTATGACTCATCCCCTGCAACCACAACTGAGTACAACTAGGTGAGTACACACACACACACACACACACAAATACACACATCTGTTTATGTATGTATGATAGAGCCTTAATTACACCAGAGAGCTTCGTACATATGTACGATAGAGTTAATTACACCAGACAGCTGTGTACATATGTACCATAGAGTTAATTTCACCAGAAACTGGGTACATATGTGAAAACACTCATAAGCTAACGGTCCTTGCCCCTCACGGTCCTCCCTCCCTGTCAAGGCTTCCCACCTTCACGGTCTGTCCCCTATCTCCCTACCTCTCTCCCTACCTTTATACCTCTCGCTAACTCACTCTACCTCTCTCTCTTCCTACCGCTCTCCCACACACACACGCACAATTATGTACACACACAACACACACACGCAACATACAAAACTCACACACACAACATACAAAACGCACATACACACTGCACACAACACACTGCACATAACACACACTCAACACCCACACAAAACACACACAGACAAAATGGTAACACACACTCACACACATGCACGCATTTAGTGTCTAATCGACATGTGCCTAGGACAAAATGGTAACTAACACATACACAAACACCATAAAAAAATGGGAGCCCAGAGTGGAAGTCGAAGAATCAGGGAATCAGAGGAAGATGGGCCTGGAAAGGAAGAATGGATTGAAGAGCAATGTAAAAAATGGAACAAGAGTGGGAAAGCAAACTAAGTGAGCTTTCTGCAAAAATGGATAAGAGGATATAGGCAGAGAAGAAGAAATGGGAATTACGAGGTGAAGCCACAGAAGCCAAGATACAGGCCCTAGAGGTTGAGGTAAATATGCTGAAGTGAGTTACAGGGCCTGTTCTCAAAGGAAACATGGCATCTGAAGCATGTACACCCCTATTAAACAAGGGGGCCCAGTGGAAAGGAAGGAGACAAGACTTACTCTAAGGCCCTATCAGACCACTAAGCAAGGCCGAGGTATGAAGGGGGCGAGCTGTTGGGTGCAGTGATAGAAGTAAGTGGAGGGGGGTGCAGTTAGAGAAGAGGACAAGTCCCATGCAGAGGCACGACCAGGCCACCATGAGTTACAAGAAATTATAAAGGAGACAATGGCTATGTATAAATGGGACCCAGAGACAGAGGTTAAGGCAATGGGAAGAGAGGGAGAAGTCAGTTTTAATTCATGGGCTTCATGAGAGTGAAGGGAGGACACACAATGAAAGACTGCAGAAAGAAAAACAAGAAATTGAAAACATCATCATAGAAATAGGCGAGGAGGACATGACTGAGATAATAAATTTTCAGAGAATAGGAGGGTACTCGAAGGGAATAAATCGACTGGTCAAGTTTATTCTCAAGACAGATACGGTGTGGAACAAAATCCTGCAAGAGAAATCGCAGCTGAAGGAATCATCAACATACTAGGTGTTCCTAAACCACGACAGAATGAGAACAGAAAGATGGCTGAGGACACAGAAACGAAAGGGGCTAGAAAGAGAGCAGCCAGAGCTGGGCACAGCAACAAGTGTAAACACACACAGAACCACCCTCAGAACCCCACAGCCACACACACTATCCCAATACAAACCACAATCCATACTCACAGCCCCCACTCTACACTTTACTGTAGAATCCCACAGCACCCTGCCAGGTTTCCCACTCCCCCAACCCCCAAAACCCCACAGAATACAGTGTTCGTACACCAATGCCGATAGAATAACGAACAAGTGGGAGGAGTGGCATGAAAGAATGAAAGAACCATCACCAGACGTCATAGCTTTCACAGAAACCAAGCTCACAGGAATGATTACAAATGCCATGTTTCCAACTGGGTATCAGATCCTGAGGAAAGACAAAGGGAGCGGAGGAGTAGCATTGCTCATCAAAAACCAATGGCATTTTGAGGAGCTGAAGAGAAGAGACAGAGAAAAAGCAAGAGACTACATAATAGGAACACTTCAGTCAGGAGGTCCCAAGGTGGTAACAGCAGTGATGTATAACCCAAAACAGAATAGCAGGAGGCCAAGACAAGAATATGATGAGAGTAACAGAACGATGGTTGATACACTGGCTGAAGTGGCCAGAAGGGCTTATATGGGCAGAGCAAAGCTACTGGTTGTGGGTGACTTCAACCACAAAGAAATCGACTAGGAAAACCTTGAGCCACACGGGGGCCCAGAAACGTGGAGGCCAAAGATGGAGGTGGTAGTGGAAAACCTCATGTACCAACATGTCAGGGACACTACCAGTGAGAGAAGGGGAAGATGAACCAGCAAAAGTGGACCTAGTATTCACCTTAAGTAGTGCAGATATTGAAGACATCATATATGAAAGGCCCCTTATAGCTAGTAATCACGTTGTTTTGAGCTTCGAATACATAGAATTACTAATAGAGAGGGTAGTAGGAGGGGCAGAGCGGAGGAAGACAAACTACCAAAGAGGGGATTACACAACCTTGAGGAACTTCCTGCACGACGTTCAGTGGGACAGAGAACTGGCAGGGAAATCAGTAAATGAGAAGATGGAATGTGTGACAACAATATGCAAGGCAGCAGAGGAGAGGTTTGTACCCAAGGGAAACACAAATAATGACAACCCTAGAACAAGCCCTTGGTTCACCCAGAGGTGTAGAGAGGCCAAAACTAAATGTGCTAGAGAATGGAAGTGCCCTGGTGATGGACCGGGTGCTTCGGCTCCTTCAGTGCCCTGGTGATGGACCAGGTGCTTCGGCTCCTTCAGTGCCCTGGTGATGGACCAGGTGCTTCGGCTCCTTCAGTGCCCTGGTGATGGACCAGGTGCTTCGGCTCCTTCAGTGCCCTGGTGATGGACCAGGTGCTTCGGTTCCTTCAGTGCCCTGGTGATGGACCAGGTGCTTCGGCTCCTTCAGTGCCCTGGTGATGGACCAGGTGCTTCGGCTCCTTCAGTGCCCTGGTGATGGACAGGGTGTTTCGGCTCCTTCAGTGCCCTGGTGATGGACCAGGTGCTTCGGCTCCTTCAGTGCCCTGGTGATGGACCAGGTGCTTCGGCTCCTTCAGTGCCCTGGTGATGGACCAGGTGCTTCGGCTCCTTCAGTGCCCTGGTGATGGACCGGGTGCTTCAGCTCCTTCAGTTCGCTCTTTGGTAGTGCCCTGATTATAGGAGCTTGTTCCATGGATGGAGTAGAAGTTGGGTTGGAAAGGTGTTTTTGTTTGTGGGATTGGTTTAGGGTTTGAGGGGGACCTGCCTAGTGTGGGCCGGTTGTCCTGCTGCAGTGTTACTTCCTTCTGTAATCTTATGAGAGCGGGACTTGGAGGGTTGTGAAGGTTGCTTGGGTGCCGCTGGGATGGATGCAAATATTTTTGTTGGTGGGTTGGTTTTGACATGGACCTGCCTAGTATGGGCCAGTAGGCCTGTTGCGGTGTTCCTCCTTTCTTATGTTCTTATGTTCTTAGGTATAGGAAGCAAAGGACCCAGGAGAATAAGAATAGTTAGTAAAGGCACATGAACTAATGTGACATTTATTGTGGCAACGTTTCGCTCTCCAGGAGCTTTGTCAAGCTTGACAAAGCTCCTGGAGAGCGAAAAGTTGACACAATAAAATGTCACATTAGTTGCATGTGTGTCCTTTTACTTAACATATTGTCGGTAATTCTACCAATATTATTACAATAAGAATAGTCGAAGAGCCAGAAATGAATATGCACAGGTAAGGAGGAAAGCCAAGTCCGATCCAAATCTGTTGTACAGTCACATCAGTAGGAAAACAACACTCAAGGACCAGGCAATCAGGCTGAGGAAAAGAGGCGTGATCACAAGAAGTGACTGAGAAGTATGTGAGGAGGGGAGGGGTACACCACCAAGTGCTAGACACAATACATACAACCGAGAAAGAGGTGAGGTATCATAGATACCTCAAAGGCGATGTGGCCAGATAACATATCTCCATGGGTCTTGAGAGAGGGAGCAGATACGCTGTGTACCACTAACAACAATCTTTAACACATCTATCGAAACAGGGTAGCTCCCTAAGGTATGGAAGGCAGAAAATAAACAAACAAACAAACAAACAAATTTTATTTCATTGCAGGTTACATGGGTATTGGAAGTTACAATGTAAATTGAGTGCAAGGAGAGCCACTGACATGCCATGGCATTAGGGGCAGCTAATGAAGTCCCAATTTTTAAAAAGGGAGACAGACATGCAGCACTAAATTACAGACCAGTATCACTGACCTGCATAGTATGCAGAGTCATCGAGAAGATTATGAGAAGAGTGGAATGAGCGTATCAGCGACAACCAGCACGGTTTCAGGGACGAGAAATCCTTTGTCACAAACCTACTAGAGTTCTTGGACTGTAAGAAGGCTTTTCACACAGTTCCACAAGAGATTATTGCAAAAGCTGGGAGACCAGGCAGGTAGAACAGGGAAGGCACTGCAATGGATCAGGGAATAACTGACGTAAAGACATCAACGAATCATGGTACGTCACGAGGTGTCAGAGTGGGTGCCTATGACGAGTGGGGTTCCACAGGGGTCGGTATATGTGAATGACATGACGGAAGGAAAAGACTCAGAAGTGTCTCTATTTGCAGACGATGTCAAGTTAATGAAGAGAATTCAATCGGAGGAAGATCAGGAAGGACTACAAAGGGATCTAGAGAGGCTGCAGACCTTGTCCAGCAAATGGCTAATGGAGTTCAACCCCACCAAGTGCAAAGTTGTGAAGATCGGGGAAGGGCAAAGAAGGCCGTAGACAGCATACAGTCTAGGGGGCCAAAGACTACAAACCTCGCTCAATGAAATTAATTTTTTGCAGAGTATAACACCGAACACATCTCCTGAGGCGCACTTCAACCAAATAACTGCCGCAACATACAAGCGACTAGCAAACCTAAGAATAGCATTAAAATATCCCAGTAAGGAGTCGTTCAGGACTCTGTACACCGTGTACATCAGGCCCATATTTGAGTATGCAGCACCAGTTTGGAACCCACACCTGGCCAAGAACATCATGAAATTAGAGTCTAGTCCCGGAGTTAAGGGCATGTCCTACGAGAAGAGGTTAAAGGAAATCGACCTGATGACACTGGAGTACAGGAGGGACAGGAAAGGGGGACATAATAACATAAAATACTGAGAGGAATCATTAAGATGGACAGGGACAGGATGTTTCAGAGATGGAACGCACCAACAAGGGGTCACAATTGGAAGTTGAAGACTCGGATGAGTTACAAGGATATTAGGAAGTATTTCTTCAGTCACAGAGTTGTCAGGAAGTGGAAAGTCTGGAAAGTGGTGTAGTGGAGGTATGATAAATCTCATGGAGCAGAGGAGGAGTGACCCAGTAGCGACTAGGAGCTATGAATCAAACCCTGCAACTGCAATTAGGTGAGTACAATTAGGTGAGTACATACACACACACACACACACATACATACACACAAGCACACACAAACATAGCTAGAAAGGAAGAAGCTTATCAACGACAACCAACACAGTTTCAAGGACGGGAAATCCTGTTTCATAAACCTACTGGAGTTCTATGACAGGGTGACAGCAGTAAGACAAGAGTGAGAGGGGTGGATAGATCGCATTTTCTTGGACTGTAAGAAGGCGTTTGACACAGTTCCACACAAGAGATTAGTGCGAAAGCTGGAGGACCAGGCAGGGATAACAGGGAAGGCACTGCATTGGATCAGGGAATACCTGTAGGGAAGACAACAGCGAGTCATGGTACGTGACGAGGTGTCATGTGGGCGCCTGTGATGAGCGGGGTTCCCCAGGGGTCAGTCCTAGGACCGGTGCTGTTTCTGTTATATGTGAACGACATGACGGAAGGAATATACTCAGAAATATCCCTGTTTGCAGATGATGTGAAGCTGATGAGAAGAATTCAATCCGACGAGGACCAGGAAGAACTACATAGGGATCTGGACAGCTTGGTCCAGCAATTGGCTCATGGAGTTCAACCCCACCAAGTGCAAAGTCATGAAGATTGGGGAAGGGCAAAGAAGACTGCAGAAGGAGTACAGTCTAGGGGGCCAGAGACTACAAACCACACTCGAGGAGTTTTTAGGGTGAGTATAACACCGGGCACATCAAACAAATAACTGCTGCAGCATACGGGCGCCTAGCAAACCTCAGAATAGCATTCCAACATCTCAATAAGGAATCGTTCAGGACCCTGTACGTTAGGCCTATATTAGAGTATGCAGCAACAGTTTGGAACCCACACCTAGCCAAGAACATAAGGAATTTAGAGAAATTGTAAAGGTTTGCAACAGGACAAGTCCCGGAGATAAGGGGAATGTCCTACGAGGTAAGGTTAAGGGAAATCGACCTGACGACACTGGAGGACAGGAGAGATAGGGAGGATATAACGACATATAAAATACTGAGAGGAATAGACAAGGTGGATAGAGACAGGATGTACCAGAGATGGGACACAGCAACAATCAGTCACAGTTGGAAGTTGAAGACTCAGATGAATCACAGGGATGTTAGGAAGTATTTCTCAGTCACAAAGTTGTCAGGAAGTGGAATAGTCTGGAAAATGATGTAGTGGAGGCAGGGTCTATACATAGCTTTAAGAAGAGGTATGATAAAGCTCATGGTGCAGGAAGAGTGACCTAATAGCGGCCAGTGAAGAGGCGGGGCCTGGAGCTGTGACTCGGCCCTTGCAACCACAACTAGGTGAGTACTCTCTCTCACACACACAGTGATGTATAACCCACCACAGAATGGAGGAGGCCAAGGCAAGAATCTGTTGAGAGTAACAGATCGATGGTTGACACTCTGAAGCGGCCAGTAGGACGCATGCGAGCAGGGCAAAGCTACTGATTGTGGGCGACTTAAATCTCAAAGAAATTGACTGGAGGTGGAGGTGGTACTGGAAAACCTCATGTTCCAACACGTAAGGGACACTACCAGAGAGAGAGGAGAGGACGAACCAGCAAGACTGGACCTAGTATTCACCTTGAGTAGTGTATATATTGAGGACATCACATATGAAAGACCACTCGGGGCCAGTGACCACGTGGTTCTGAGCTTAGAATACATACTAGAGTTACAAGTGGAAAGAGAAGCAGATAGGGCAGGAAAAATAAAGCCAAATTGCAAGAGAGGATTACAGAGGCATGAGGAATTTCCTGCACGAGGTTCAGTGTGACAGAGAACTGGCAGGGAGGTCAGTAAATGAGATGATGGAATATGTGACAACAATATTCAATGAAGCAGAGGAGAGGTTTATTCCCAAGTGAAACAGTAATAACGAGAAGGCCAGAACGAGCCCTTGGTTCACCCAAAGGTGTAGAGAGGCCAAAACCAAGTGTGCTAGAGAATGGAAGAAGTATAAAAGGCAAAGGACCCAAGAGAACAAGGAGAGCAGTCGTAGAGTCAGAAATGAATATCCTCAGATAAGGAGGGAGGCCAGACGACAGTACGAAAATGACATAGCAGCGAAAACCAAATCGGACCCAAAGCTGTTGCACAGCCATATCAGTCAAGAACCAGGTAATCAGGCTGAGAAAGGAAGGAGGGGAGATGACAGAAACGACTGAAGTATGTGAAGAGCTCAACATGAGATTCAAAGACGTATTCACAGAGGAGACAATATGGTCTCCAGAAACACGGAGAGATGGGGTACACCATCAAGTGTTGGACACAATACATACAACCGAGGAGGGGTGAAGAGGATTCTAGGCAAGCTAGATACCTCAAAGGCGATGTAGCAGGATAATATCTCTCCATTGGTCCTGAGAGAGGAAGTAGAGACGCTATGAGTACCACCAACAACAATCTTCAACGCATATATCGTAACATGGCGACTACCTGAGGTATTGAAGACATCAAATGTAGTCCCAATTTTAAAAAAGTAGACAGACACTGAAACATTAAACTACAGAGCAGTGTCACTGACAGTATGCAAAGTCACAGAGAAGATTATCAGAGAAACGAATGAGCTTATCAACGACAACCAGCATGGCTTCATGGATGGAAAATCATGTGTCACAAACCTACTGGAGTTTTATGACAGGGTGACAGCAGTAAGACAAGAGAGAGAATTGTAGGTAGATTGCGTTTTCTTGGACTGTAAGAAAACTTTTGATACAGTTCCACACTAGAGATTAGTGCAAAAGCTGGAGGACCAGGCAGGTATAACAGTGAAGGCACTGCAGTGGATCAGTGACGGGAAGATATCAACGAGTCATGGTACGTGACAAGGTGTCAGAGTGGGTGCCTGTGACGAGTGGGGTTCCATAGGGGTCACTCCTAGGACCGGTGCTGTTTCTGGCATATGTGAATGACATGACGGAAGGAATAGACTCAGAAGTGTCCCTGTTTGCAGATGATGTGAAGTTAATGAGGAGAATTAAATCGGATGAGTATCAGGCAGAACTACAAAAGGATCTGGATGGGCTGCAGGCCTGGTCCAGAAATTGGATCCAGGAGTTTAAACCCACCAATTGCGAAGTCATGAAGGTTGGGGAAGGGCAAAGAAAACCGCAGACGGAGTACAGTCTAGGGGCCCTAAGACTATAAACCTCACATAAGAACCATCTTCGGGTGAGTATAATACCGAGCACATCTCCAGAGGTGCACATCCATACTGAAGTATGCAGCACATCCATACTGAAGTATGCAGCACCAGTTTGGAACCCACAGTAGCCAAGCACGTAAAGAAATTAGAGAAAGTGCAAAGGTTTGCAACGAGACTAGTCCTGGAGCTAAGGGGCATGTCCTACTAGGAGAGATTAAGGGAAATCGACCTGACGACACTGGAGTACAGGAGAGAAAGGGTGGATATGATAACGACATATAAAATACTGAGAGGAATCGACAAGGTGGACAGATACAGGATGTTCCAGAGATGGGGCACAGCAACTAGGGGTCACAATTGGAAGTTGAAGACTCAGATGAAGCACGGGGATGTTAGGAAGTATTTCTTCAGTCACAGAGTTGTCAGAAAGTGGAATATAGTGGGAAGTGATGTAGTGGAAGCAGGATCCATACATAGTGTGTGTGTGTGTGTGTGTGTGTGTGTACCCACCCTGTGGTTGCAGGGGTCGATTCATAGCTCCTGGCTCCTCTTCACTAGTCGCTACTAGGTCAACTCTCTCCCTGCTCGACTAGCATTGTCATACCTCTTCTTAAAGCTATGTTTGGGTTCTGCTTCCACTACATCACTCTCCAGATTTTCCACTTCCTGTCATCTCTATGGCTGAAGAAATACTTTCTAACATTTCTGTGACTCATCTGATTTTTCAGATCCCAGTTGTGACCCCTTGTTGCTGTGTCACATCTCTGAAACGTTCTGCCCCTATCTACCCCGTCAATTCCTCTCACTAATTTATATGTTGTTATCATGTATTCCCCATCCTATCCCTCCTGTCTTCCAGTGTTGTCAGGTTGAGTTCCCTTAACACATCGGTCATTTTCCACCGTGTCAAGGTGACCTGAAAAAGAAGAACATTTTCATCACTCATTCCATCATTGTCTTGCTAGAGGCGTGCTGGCACTACACTTCAAAAACCGCAGCATATCTCTATACATCTCCTTCAAAGCTCAGGCACTGTACTTCCCACTTACAGGTTTCAAGTCTGGCTTACTGGTTTCTCCTAAGCCCTTCATAAATGTAGCGTTTTTCACATTCCACAAACACATCAGGCCATAAAATCTACTTTTCCACGTTCCTGTCAAATACAGTACGCTCCCTAAATCTGATCAACCCTCCCTTACCCTCCAGCACTCAAAGCTGCTTTCCTCCCTCCCTCCAACTTTTCTTTGGAAGATTCATTTTTCTTCCTTCTCGGCTTTATTCTCTCTCTCCTGATCATCCTATCCTGCTCAATACTCCCTAAATGCCCTCCTCAGACCTTTGAATTATTTCTCTGGTAACCCCACACCGTTTTTCACGTCTCATACTGGAATACGTGAGCCATCACATCATGTGATTAATGTGATGTGATGGGAGAGAACTTACCAGCTATAAAGCTGGTAGCTCTCTCCGAGCATCCCTTTGAGGGAAGTGGGCTCCTTGATGCTGGTGAAGGACTCTTGGTCCAGGGAACCAAGCTAACGTTCCCCTAGGATCAAACCTGTTTACCTAAAATATCCCAGGCACTGGTTTAGCGCTGGGGATAATTTGTTTATAGAAAACTAGGGGTATAATTATATATGTACATACAGGCACGTAAACATAGACACATGACATAAAAAGAGACAGGATGACGACTGGCATGTTGTTGTGCAAGTGTACGTAGCTCAATCAGTGAAGTACTGCTGAATCTGGACTGTAATCTTAAGGGTGACCACACTGACAGAGTGACCACACTGCCCTTTTACTAGGGAGGACTTGAAGAATAGAAGTAAGCTTGACAGAGCCAAGAGACAAAAAAACAATCATCCAGTATTATTTACAAAACTAAAATAGAATCAGTGGACCATATTATCACAGAAAACGAAGGCGGCGGTGGTGGTGGATTCAGCAAATGCAATTACCTTGTTATTACATTCCCAGGGCACATTAGAGCTTGCAAATCTAAATTACATTACTGACGCTGCAAAGTAGCAGTATTGTGAGATTAACGTTACGTTACAATTACTTTTGTGTTAATTTATTCATTTAACATCTTGTTTCTCCCTCCTTTAACTCCGGTACTTCTCTTACAGGTCTCAGTATGTGGCAGATTTACCGATGCGGTTGCTGACGGTCCCTACTACTATGGGCCCTAAATCGTTAATTGTACGTTTCTTAACCCTTCTCGATGTGTTCCCATATCTGTAACAATTGACAATTTGAGGTCCTGTTGAATCCCCAAGCGATCACAAATATAAGTTTGTATATATTTTTTATTAGTTTTATTAACACATCGGCAGATTCCCAACAAGGCAGGGTGGCCCGAAAAAGAAAAACTTTCATCATCATTCACTCCATGTGTTCAGTCCATCAATCTTGTAGAAACTAAGCATAGGGCGTAGTAGTGGCTTATATACTGTAGGCAGGTGAGACGAAGCAGGAGGAGGCGGGGTCATAGTGGTATCATCCACTAGTCGAAGTAGGTCTTCGTCCAAAGTGTTGAATTCTTCAACACTTGTCCAACCTTTGGACGAAGACCTACTTCGACTAGTGGATGGTACCACTATGACCCGCCTCCTCCTGCTTCGTCTCACCTGCCTACAGTATAAGCCACTACCGCCCTATGCTGAGTTCTACAAGATTGATGGACTGAACACATCGACTCCAGGCCGAGGGACTGATTACCTCAAACTCCTCCTCTCTTTACACCTTTCTGCTTTGTATTGGACTGATGAAGCCACTGTGTGGCGAAACATTTCCTCAATAAAGATACCCAAGTGTTGCATATGTGTCTAATTTATAACTTGTCGGTTCTCTGAACCATTCATCTACCTCCAATAGTTGTTTATATCTTACCCTAACTCCCTCCTCTTTTAGTTTATAAATCTTCACCTCTCTCTTACTTACTGCTTCTATTTTCCTTGTATCCCATCTACCTTTTACTCCCACTGTAGCTACAACTAAAAAGTGATCTGTTATATCTGTGTCTACTCAACAGTCTTTTATCTACCAATACTACCAATACGCAGTACATCATATCTTGAATACTTATTTATCCTCTTTTTCTTAAAATATGTATTACCTATAACTAAACCCCTTTCTATACAAAGTTCAGTCAAAGGGCTCCCATTATTATACAAACTATTTCGATTCCGAAATCAAAGCTCATTTAGTAAATTTTCATAATATGCTGAATATATATTTTTTGAAAAATAAATTTATATGAAATGCCCGTAAATAATCTTACACCTGACTCTAATGTTAAAATTTTATTTCATCTAATGCATTAACTGAGAGCAGTGAGGTTGGGGAGGGGGGCCTATGTGCCCCTTAAATGTTAGTCAGCTTAAGGCCTCTATAGCTACAGTACTGGGAAGATATAGCTACAGTACTGGGAAGATATAGCTACAGTACTGGGAAGATATAGCTACAGTACTGGGAAGATATAGCTACAGTACTGGGAAGATATAGCTACAGTACTGGGAAGATATAGCTACAGTACTGGGAAGATATAGCTACAGTACTGGGAAGATATAGCTACAGTACTGGGAAGATATAGCTACAGTACTTGGAAGATATAGCTACAGTACTGGGAAGATATAGCTACAGTACTGGGGAGATACAGCTACAGTACTGGGAAGATATAGCTACAGTACTGGGAAGATATAGCTACAGTACTGGGAAGATATAGCTACAGTACTGGGAGATAAACTACAGTACTGGGAAGATAAGCTACAGTACTGGGAAGATATAGCTACAGTACTGGGAAGATAAGCTACAGTACTGGGAAGATATAGCTACAGTACTGGGAAGATATAGCTACAGTACTGGGAGATACAGCTACAGTACTGGGAAGATATAGCTACAGTACTGGGAGTATAGCTACAGTACTGGGAAGATATAGCTACAGTACTGGGAAGATACTAACTACTGAAGATATACTCGTGGGAGATATAGCTACAGTACTGGGAAGATATAGCTACAGTACTGGGGAGATATAGCTACAGTACTGGAAAGATATAGCTACAGTACTGGGAAGATATAGCTACAGTACTGGGAAGATACAGCTACAGTACTGGAAAGATATAGCTACAGTACTGGGAAGATATAGCTACAGTACTGGGAAGATATATCTACAGTACTGGGAAGATATAGCTACAGTACTGGGAAGATAAAAGCTACAGTACTGGGAAGATATAGCTACAGTACTGGGAAGATATAGCTACAGTACTGGGAAGATATAGCTACAGTACTGGGAAGATATAGCTACAGTACTGGGAAGATATAGCTACAGTACTGGGAAGATACAGCTACAGTACTGGGAAGATATAGCTACAGTACTGGGAAGATATAGCTACAGTACTGGGAAGATATAGCTACAGTACTGGGAAGATATAGCTACAGTACTGGGAAGATATAGCTACAGTACTGGGAAGATATAGCTACAGTACTGGGAGTATAAGCTACAGTACTGGGAAGTATAGCTACAGTACTGGGAAGATATAGCTACAGTACTGGGAAGATATAGCTACAGTACTGGGAAGATATAGCTACAGTACTGGGAGATATAGCTACAGTACTGGAAGATATAGCTACAGTACTGGGAAGATATAGCTACAGTACTGGGAAGATATAACTACAGTACTGGGAAGATATAGCTACAGTACTGGGAAGATATAGCTACAGTACTGGGAAGATATAACTACAGTACTGGGAAGATATAGCTACAGTACTGGGAAGATATAGCTACAGTACTGGGAAGATACAGCTACAGTACTGGGAAGATACAGCTACAGTACTGGGAAGATACAGCTACAGTACTGGGTTGAGATATAAAGTAAACAATGGAGAGTAGAGGTCAAAATTCCCACTCAACGTTTAAAGAGGAAGTTTACATATTTTATTCCTTCAAAATTTGATGTCCATCAAATGGAAATGCAGGCAAGGCAGGCGAGAAAGACATAATTTATACATGGGAAATTCAGGAGGGATTGGCCTAAAATCTGCGCATCCAAATTTATCTCTACGAAAGCAAGAGGTTCAGCAAACAGTGCAAGATACCTCCAGTGAAAAGCATGGGAACAATGAGCACTGAAAAGAGACCAAGATATCTCAGCACCTCCTTTTATATATAATGGAATTACTAACAGGTTTTATCTGACTTCAAAAGAGAAATTGGTAAGTTCTTCGAAGCAGTTCCTGATCAAACAGGCTATGATGCGTACGAAGATCTGCGTGCAGCAGATCTTCGTACGCACATCTTCGTACGCCTGGTCGATCAGATCAGGAAGGGGAAGGTCTGGACTTGGCTGCAGGGATGGCGAGCCCCCAAACTGTCTACTAGTAACTACAAACATCCAAATGGGAATATTCAATATTTACTTAATGTACCAAGATTTTCTACACAAACCTTGTTAATAAACGACATAAAATGCAAACTATACAATAAAGCAAAAATCTCAGTGAGATAACCACAAAATGATAGTCTGGTAGAGTCTTACAGCTGGCACAATGATCCCAGGTGACTGTGCTAACAGCTGGTACAATGACCCAGGTGAATGTGCTTACACCTGGTACAAGGACCCAGGTGACTGTACTTACAGCTGGAACAAGGACCCAGGTGACTGTGCTTACAGCTGGAACAAGGACCCAGGTGACTGTGCTTACAGCTGGAACAAGGACCCAGGTGACTGTGCTTACAGCTGGCACAATGTCCCAGGTGACTGTGCTTACAGCTGGCACAATGTCCCAGATGACTGTGCTAGCGGTACAAGCCCAGGTGGCACACCTGGTCAGACCCAGGTGACTGTGCTTACAGCTGGTACGATACCCAGGTAACTGTGCTTACAGCTGGCACGATAGACCCAGGTAACTGTCTTACAGTTGGAACAGTGACCCGGGTAACTGTGCTTACAGCTGGCACAATGACCCAGGTGACTGTGCTTACAGCCGGAACAATGACCCAGGTGACTGTGCTTACAGCTGGCACGATAACCCAGGTGACTGTGCTTACAGCTGGCACGATAACCCAGGTGACTGTGCTTACAGCTGGCACGATAACCCAGGTGACTGTGCTTACAGCTGGCACGATAACCCAGGTGACTGTGCTTACAGCTGGTACAATGTCCCAGGTGACTGTGCTTACAGCTGGCACAATGTCCCAGGTGACTGTGCTTACAGCTGGCACAATGACCCAGGTGACTGTGCTTACAGCTGGAACATTGAGCCAGGTGACTGTGCTTACAGCTGGAACAATGACCCAGGTGACTGTGCTTACAGCTGGTACAATGACCCAGGTGACTGTGCTTACAGCTGGCACAATGACCCAGGTGACTGTGCTTACAGCTGGTACAAGGACCCAGGTGACTGTGCTTACAGCTGGTACAATGACCCAGGTGACTGTGCTTACAGCTGGCACAATGACCCAGGTGACTGTGCTTACAGCTGGCACAATGACCCGGGTGACTGTGCTTACAGCTGGCACAATGACCCAGGTGACTGTGCTTATAGCTGGCACAATGACCCAGGTGACTGTGCTTACAGCTGGTACAATGACCCAGGTGATGTGCTTACAGCTGGTACAATGACCCAGGTGACTGTGCTTACAGCTGGTACAAGGACCCAGGTGACTGTGCTTACAGCTGGTACAAGGACCCTGGTGACTGTGCTTACAGCTGGTACAAGGACCCTGGTGACTGTGCTTACAGCTGGTACAAGGACCCAGGTGACTGTGCTTACAGCTGGCACAATGTCCCAGGTGACTGTGCTTACAGCTGGTACAAGGACCTCAGGTGACTGTGCTTACAGCTGGCACAATGTCCCAGGTGACTGTGCTTACAGCTGGTACAAGGACCCAGGTGACTGTGCTTACAGCTGGCACAATGACCCAGATGACTGTGCTTACAGCTGGTACAATGACCCAGGTGATTGTTCTTACAACAGGTAAAGCTCTCAGCATGATTGAGGATTATGGAAATAAATGGTATAAAATGCCAACACAATGGAAATATAAACACTTAAGCAGTATAATGTGAGCCTTTATTGACAATTTTGCCCACACAGTGGGCTTTATTAAGTCACAAACAGATCTGATCTGTTTGTGACTTGATTAAGCCCACTGTCTGGGCGAAACGTTGTCAATAAAGGATCACATTATACTGCTTATATGTTTATATTTCCACTGAAGTTTATCTTTCGCGTTCTTTTTAAATTCATACATAGTCAGTACTTACAGCACTCTTTGTCTCTTAATATGCGCACGCACCCGCACACACACACACACACACACACACACACACACACACACACACACACACACACACACACACACACACACACACACACACACACACACACACACACACACGGTGATAGGCCTAACAGCGGTTGCCACACAGCAGCAAGTGGGGAATATATCGTAGTGAGATATAACACAGTGGGGAGCATATCTACTGGAGGTACCCAAGTAAGGGAGACCAGTGCAAGGCAAGCAGTGAGCAGTACGGTGACTGCATTAAGTGAGACCAATAGAAAAGAAACGAAGAGGTACAATACCCAGCAGGGTGCCACACCAAGAGTATCAACAATCTGACGACCCAGAAGACATCTGATGTAATGACAAAAATCCTAGTTGTGGTATGCAGGTTTTGCAGGTTCCTGGCCCTGAGTTGCTGAAGTGTGGGAAAAATCCCTGCTAGGAGGAGCTGTAAACATAAGAATTTCATAGGTAGAAAGATAGTTAGGGCGCAGGGCTACCAACCAAATGTACACATGTGTATGCACGCCACACACACATACACTTGAAGTAGTCAGGACACAGAAGTAGTATTCCATACAACTGTTCACGTATTAGCATCAATATTATTACCAATGTATAAGTAGTAACTTTTAGTAGCAGTGGTTAGTAGCATTCTAAATTAAAATTAAATTAGGTAGGCCCTGTGAACGAGATGCCAAGACGCACACACACGCACACGCTCACATAAACCAACAATTGGTTTGTCTTAGCTTAGCTTATTGTAGTACTCGTTTTTAGAACTAGTACTAGCTAAAGTCTAGTATAATATTAGGA
>WNWK01017744.1:0-41687 GCA_009830355.1 Cherax destructor
GATGACACTTGCTCTACACCAGTCTCCACCAATAGAGTTCACCTCTACCTCGCACCACCACCACTACCGAGAACCAATCAGCTGCCTCCTTGCCAGTCGAGACATACCTCCCACCAATGAGAAGCTTCCAACTGCTACTGCCAAGAACCAATCACCAACCTCTCTTTCCACCTCTGCTGCTACAAACCAACCACCACTCTCCACGACTGGTGTCGTGTTCTACACCACTCGACCGTTTAATGACCAAATGCTTGCCTCGAGCTTATCCAAGTTCGTCTGTACTGAATTTACCATCCCCTTCGATATACTCCTCCTCAGACTCGCTAACCATAAAAGCGACCAACCATTTGAAGTGTATCGCTTCTCACGTAAGCAGTACAACTCGTTAGAAAACGGAATACTGATTAAATAAACTTCTCACCAACAAACCACTGAAGTTCATCCCTGAAGCTGCCCTGGACCTTCCCTGCCTGCCTGACGCCACCCTAATTGCCCCTTAATAGGAGCCATGCCTCATCGTCCCTGATTACTCGCCATCAACACCTGCAGTACATCAGTACCACCTACTCCACAGTGGTTGGGCCACTGATCTTTCATACCCTCCACTCCTCCACCATCCCATCCTTTTCCAGTATTTCCATCCTCCCTTTTCCTTCTTCCTTCCCCATCTCATAGATTCTTCGGCCATTTCAAGTTCAAGTTGTGCTAAGCACATAATGCAAAACACATATCAGCTACCCACTCTGATCATATAAGTATGAATTATTTTACTGCACAAGGAATTCCTGGTAGAAATAGGGTCACCACATAATGAGAAAATTTGTACAAACCAAACCCTCATAAAATGAGGAGGGGAACTTGCATATTTAAAGAAATTTTTTTTTTTTTTATAAGGAAGTGTGTATAGTATGGGTCTTGTGTCTTCATAAACACCTTTCTCGTCTTATACAGCATATTTAAACATTCATATTTGACTAGATTGGTTGGACAAATCTGAATGGATCATCTCAAGGTCCTTTAAACGTTGTGACGGCTGCCAGGGAAGTGCGTGTAGACGCCCTGCGTGGCCGGCTTTTCTGGACAACGCCTCACGCACTCTTAATGTCAACCCTTGCTGGTCGTAATGTTACAACTGTTCACCAGGAAGGAATCTTTAGTGGCAAACAAGGTACTGTTCTATTTTCCTAGATCTTATTTGATGTACGTACGTACTTACAGAGGGCTGAAGAGGGTTTGTTGAAGGGATTCAGGAAACCGGTTAGCCGGACTTGAGTCCTGGAAATGGGAAGTACAGTGGACCCCGGATTACTTCATTATTTCGTTCCAGAATGCTGTTCAAGTGCCGTTACCGAACGAATTTGTTCCCATAAAGAATAATGTAAATTAGATTAGTCCTTTTAGACCCCAAAAATACACTTACTAAAGCACTTACAAAAATGCACTTACATAATTGTTCAAGTTTGGAGCAGTGCATAATCCGGGGGTCCACTGTACAATGCCTGCACTTTAAAGGAGGGGTTTGGGATATTGGCAGTTTGGAGGGACTTCTAAACTGTCGTATGTGAGCGCCTCCGCAAAGACAGTGATTATGTATGAGTTAGGTGAAAGTGTTGAATGATGATGAAAGTATTTTCTTTTTTGGGATTTTCTTTCTTTTTGGGTCACCCTGCCTCGGTGGGAGACGGCCGACTTGTTGAAAAAAAAAATTACAGCCGAAATAGGAATAAATCTCTTCTTTCTTTCAACAAATCAGCCGTTTCCCACCAAAGAGAAAAACAAAAGTTTCTCTTTTCAACTTTAGTAATGTATACAGGAGAAGGGATTACTAGCATAGGAGTAAATATCCACACATAATATTATGAGAATATTGCATGCAGCATCCCATATAATGCACTGGTTTATGATTCTCAATTTTAAGTACAGTGGACCCCCGAGTAACGAGCAAAATTCATTCCAGAAGCCTGCTCAAGTGCCATTACCGAACGAATTTACTCCCTTAAGAAATAATGTCAAGTAGGTTAGTCCATTTCAGACCCCCAAAAATACACTTACAAAAGCACTTACAAAATTATACAGTGGACCCTCGCTATTCGAATTTAATCCGTTCCAGGAGCTTGTTCTTAACGGGAAATGTTCGAAAGGCGATTTAATTTTCCCATAAGAAATAATGGAAATACAATTAATCCATTCTAGAAACCCAAAATATTAAAAATAATATATTTTAATAAAATTAAGCTTCTACATAGACAAAAACATTAAATACTACAGTGCTGTACTACTAAAAGTATTAGTAAATAAATGCAAGTCTTTTTACTTACCATTATTGAAGATTGTTGATGGCATATGGAAGAGAGGGAGGAGGAGTGAGGGAGGGAGGGTTAGTGTTTGGAAGGGAATCCCCTCCAGAAGGACTTCAGGTATCAAAGCCCTATCTGGGGTTACTTCTTTCTTTGTCTTTTAATCCCACTAGGACCAGCTTGGGAGTCACTGGACACTTTAACAAAATAACTGTCCACAGTCCTCTGTTTCTGGCGCCTTTTCAACATGTTCCTGAAGAAGGACATTGTTTGGTCACTGAACATGCTGCTGTTATGGCTTGTTTGAGCTTGTTCAGGGTGGTATTTTCAACAAAAGTTTGCAATCTATTCCACATTGTACACATCTCCTTAATCTCTGAAGAAGGCACCTTCTTCAGCCCTCTTCCTCCTCCTTCTCCCATGAATCAATAGCCTCAAATCTGGTCTGATGCTCTTCCATTTCCAGCTGTTGCGGCTCTTGAGTTGTTAGCTCTACCCTGTGGCCCTACACTAACTCTTCCACATCCTCGCCACTCACCTCCAACCCCAGGGACTTGCCCAATTCCACATTAGAGTCCACAACAGGCACAGGGTCGGCAGGGTCAGGGTCAGCCTCAAACCCTTCAAAATCCCTCTGTTGGACACAACCTGGCCACAGTTAGTTGCATTGCTACAACTAATTGATATGTTCAACTTATAATCAAACTTTATAACCTAGATACACAATTATACTTATTTTATAAATTATCAACCATAACTTTTTACCATGTAGTCTATAATTAAGTAGTCCTAAGAATGCCCGCAATGCACAGCATATTAGGGGCTTTTGGCATGTACATCTCATCAACAACTATGTATCTTGTCTACCCAACCATGTATCATTTTACCATGTCTCAATAAAGTATTATTATTATTATAATGGTCTCCAAGCAGAGTTCAAAGTCCTTGAAGTCACTCCCTCCCAAGCCTTGCCTATAAGGCCTATGCAGCTGTAGATATTGAAGTGATTCTTCCAGAACTCTCTAAGGGTCAATTAACTGTCCGAGGTCATTTCAAAGCACTTTTCAAACACTGCTTTTGTGTAGAGTTTTTTGAAGTTACAGATGACCTGCTGGTCCATGGGCTGGAGGAGAGGAGTGGTGTTAGGAGGCAAGAACTTCAGTTTTATAAATTTGAAGTCTTCACACAGTAGGTCTTCCGTGTTTTGAGGATGTGAAGGAGCATTGTCCAGTAACAGGAGGCACTTTTTGTCCAAACCCTTTTCCTGTAGGCATTTTCTCACACTGGGGCCAAACACTTCATAGATCCAGTCACTGAAAAGGTGCTTTGTGACCCATGCATTCTGACTAGCTCTCCACAAGACACACAATCTACTTTTGACGACATTGTGTCTCTTGAACACTCTGGGATTTTCTGAGTGATACACTAGTAAAGGCTTCAATTTAAAATCCCCACTAGCATTACTACACATCATGAGAGTTAGCCTGTCTTTCATAGGCTTGTGTCCTGGCAGTGCTTTTTCCTCCTGAGTAATGTAGGTCCTGTTGGGCATTTTCTTCCAAAACAGGCCTGTTTCGTCACAATTGAACACTTGTTCAGGTTTCAATTTTTCAGTCTTTATGTAGTCCTGAAACTCTTTTATGAATTTTTCAGCTGCATGTTTGTCTGAACTGGCAGCCTCACCATGCCTTACCACATTATGTATGCCACTACAATTTTTAAATCTCTCAAACCAGCCTTTGCTGGCTTTAAATTCACTACCATTACAATCAGCACTGGTTGCAGGCATTTTCTTTACAAGATTGGCATGCAAGTTCCTTGCCTTTTCACAAATAATTGACTCCGACACACTATCACCCGCTAACTCTTTATCCTTGATCCACACCAGCAACAACTTCTCAATCTCTTCGATTATTTGTGGTCTATTTTTGGCTCGCACAGTAACACCTTTTGCAACATCAGCTTGCTTAATTTCTTCCTTCTTAAGCAGGATAGAAGCGATAGTTGACCTGTTTTTGCCATATATCCTGGCAAGATCACACAATCGCACACCACTCTCATATTTTTGTATTATTTCCTTCTTCATTTCTACGGTGTTTCTCACTTTCATCAGCCCAGGGGTACCACTAGGAACTTTCTTGGGACCCATGGTAGCTTATTTCACAGTCGCACTTAATGAACAAACTCCAAAAAATTATAATTAAGTGTGAAATGTCTGGAGAAGCGTGCAGGGTATTGTTCTCTCAAGTGTAAACAACGCGGGACTGGCTCTCCACGCCTGCGCGGTGAGGCACCCAAGCGCCTGGGCGGACAGGTCACGAACGCATTCGTTCGACTCGCGATAATTTGTTCGCATGACGATATCGATTTTCTTGTACTAATGACGATTCGTTCAACTGCCGAGCCGTTCAAATAGCAGGGGTCCACTGTACTTACATAATTGTACGATTTCCGGGGTGCTCATTACTCGGGGGTCCACTGTATTCCAAATTAATTTTAAAGGTAAGAAACTTGCATTTTGGCACAGCTCTCATAATTATATTGCATTAATGTTTTTTAATCTGTGATATTTGCATTTCTCTGGATTTTCAGGGAAAGTAACCTTTGGAACAGCATGGGCTTGTACTATACATAAGGAATATAACCTTCAGAAACATTATTTAAATTAGATTTTGTTTAGAATACATAAACGAATGAGCTGTCTGGTAGAAAATTTCTTTTCCTTTCATCTGCAGTTTATGGTTTGACTGTAGATTCACAAGGTTCTCGCATCTGGTGGATTGTGAGGGATGCAGAAGGGTGTCGCTTATTTGGTGCATCAATAGGAAATACGCTGAGCAAATTTCCTTCAAAACTTCTTCCACACACAGTCAAAGTTGGTATGTATATTCTGTTGTTATTCAAGTAAATGGCATTAACTTTTATAATATGCCATACACAATATTAATGCTTATGTCATTAACTTAAGAAAGACCTTGCAGATCATAATGAAAATATTGTCAGCATACAGTCTTTGTTATTAACATTCATGTCTTACTAATAAGGGCTGTTATTAGATATTACTTTCAGATACATTTGTAGTAGGTAGACAATGGCACAAACTGACAAGTGGAAATAAATACACTGGTAACAGAATCCTTTTAATACAATGTTTCAGCCAAGGCTGGGCTTAATCAAGTACACAGGAACCAGCAAATACACTGCCTTATAATGCAAATATGGACCCTGAGGTCAGGCTTCGATGAAAACAGGTCATATGTGAGGTCATGAAAATGCAAGATCAAGTATAGGTGAGAGTAGGGGGTGGGGCTAAGGTGACAGGTTAATTATGTTTATTACAGTGGACCCCCGAGTTTCGTAAACCCCGGAAATCGTACATTTATGTAAGTATAATATTGTAAGTGCTTGTGGAAAAGTATTTTTGGGGTCTGAAATAGACTAACCTACGTGACATTTTTTCTTAAGGGGGTAAATTCATTCGGTAATGGCACTTGAGCAGACTTCAGGAGTAAAGTTTTTACGAAACTCGGGGGTCCACTGTATATGAATTTTGGACAATGTGGGCCATGTGTTCAGAGATAAATTACAATCCTGGAGACTAGACAAAGTGGAGAGGTAGTTTGGGGTAATCAGTCCCTCAGCTGTGATGAAAGAAATCCTGGAGACAGTAAATGAAGTGGAGAGGTAATTTGGGGCAATTAGTCCCTCAGCCTTGATGAAAGAAATCCTGCAAACAGTAAATGAAGTGCAGAGGTAGTTTAAGCCACCATCAATACTCACCAATACCACTGACTGACTGCATGTGTTGACTGGACCTATTGCCCACATTGTCTGTGATTCATAAAATAAAATAAACCTTACCCCCACCACCTACTTTCACCAGTATTGAACCACACCTATATACCACTTGATTTTGCATTCTCACAACCTCACGTGTGACATGTCTTTGTATGAGTTACATAACAGATAATAAGAGAAATCCTTTGCTAGTGTAACCTATTTTATTTGAATATTTTTTTGAGTCCTGGAGGTGGGAAGTACAGTGCTTGCACTCTGAAGGAGGGATTTGGGATATTTTCTGTTTAGAGTGACATCTAAACTGTTGTATCTGCATGCATCTAGCAAGGCTGTCTCCCACCCTGCCTCGGTGGAAGACAGCCAGTGTGTTAAAAAATAATTTGTTTTCTTAGTTTGAGTATCAGATAAGTAAAAGTATCACAGTTCATGTCCACTAATTGGTAAAATACATAAAAATAAATAAAAGTTCTTTTGAACAAGTCTTTAAAAATATACAGTGTTAGAGAAAAAATGTATAGAGATATTAATTTTTAAAAATTTAAGGGTCTTTGCAAATAAGGTGACATTGAAAATGATTTTCATACAGTGGAATCAATGAACTTGAGATATACTAAATCTGTGTTGCAGTGGTATAGTATTGTAATTATGTATCTAATGGTCTTCGATACCAGCATTCTTTCTGTTAAGGAACAAACTTCTAAAGTCTGTGTGTCTAAGAGACTTCATCTCAGGAAAGAAGACTAGCTTTAACCTTGTAAATCAACTGTTTTTCATTCTTATGGGTAATCACTTTGCTCTTTTCTTTCTCAGAAATTATATAGTTGCAAAAGTTAAACTACATCTAAGAATAGTTGTGGTTATTTCAATATACTGTACCTGTAACTCACTTGTGTGTTTTCACAGGTCCAATGTGGTATCTGAGTGAGCGTTTGCTGTGGCTCGGAGAAGACGGAGATGTGGTTGTCTCAGATACCAACCTCAACAACTCTGCCGCTATTCACACTTCGAATTTAGGAGTTTCCCATTTCATCGTGGTGCTTTCAGACCTACAGCCTGTTCCAGGTAATCTTTTCAAGACCTGAACCTTCATGGGATTTTTAAAATGACATTGCTTGACAGTTATTTTTCTATGATTTGTAATTTATAAAAGAGTTAGATTTACAATGTGAACAATAGTTGAGATATGGGCCTTTTTTTTACATACTACTTTATATCAGTTTTTTAATTACATTGTGGTACTGTATATATTCTTATATGTACTATTTGTGTTGTATAATTTTTGATAGATTTCATTCTACTTGAACTTCATTGATGGTGTGGTTGTATTTCAACTGTTTTCAGATGGTGTTGAAAGACCAGTTGTAACTCCAGGTCTGATTGATGCAAACTCACTTCTAGTGAAAGGAACCTGGACAGATTTTTCTCTCGAATGGAATCCTATCACTAATGTTAATTATGGTAGCCTTATGTATGAAGTCATCATTGACAATGGCAACAGCAAAAAAGCATTTCTCACGAATGAAACTGTCATTCCCTACAAAGATGTACTGCCCCCATATTCTTCTCTCAAGGTATCAGTAAGAGGCATTACAGACTGGAGTGCAGGTACCCGGCTTTTGAAAAACCTTCACACACCAGCATACTTACCCGAAGCTCCTCAAGACCTGCGGACATTTGTACATAAAGTTCAGGTACGTACTTCATTAATGAGACTAAAATTTATAATACAGTAATACATGAAGATCATGCATTGTCAGTGGTAGTATATTAATAACTATAATAATATGATGATTGAAAAGTAGAACTTTTTATGGATAATAAAGTTGTTTCATGGTGCTTGACAGGATTCAGGTTCAAAGATCTACCTACGTTGGTCTCCTCCAGAAAAACCAAATGGCGAAATAATTAATTACGAGATACTTTACTGCACTGCAGAAGTTGAAGAGAAATGCAAAAGTGAAATTGTGAATGGCAAGGTGTTCCAGTTAACAGTTGAAAATCTGAGTTCTGACCATTTATATAAGTTCAAGGTAAGAGAAAGGAGAATGAATGAGTTTATATTATCTGTATTGGATCTTTAAGAACTGGGATAATATGTATATATTTATCAGGTTGCTGTCCACAGTGAAGCAGTAAATGAATACATATCTTACTGTCTGCAAGCACAGAAAATTGCTGCATCAGCTTCAACTTCAGTCGATTAAATACTAGGCATTCATCTACAGCATTATACTGAATATAAATCATCTGATTATATTTTAATTATCTTTGGAGCATTTGTTTAAAGTTATATAATACATGTAGATTCAACTTTGTACAGTAATTGAGTTTTAACATTATTCTAGTTTTATCATTATAATTTTGTGGGTGTAGCTTCATAGAACATCATATTTTTAGGTTGCTGCAATCAATGAGATGGGAAAAGGGCCTTATAGTTCTGAAGTAACAGAATCTCTCCAGCAGCACATACCAACTCCATCTCTCCTCGTGGTCAGTGACAAGTCTCTTATTAAGCTTGACGCAGACCTTCAAGAGGAGGTGGAGGTATTAAGTGAGAATTCCAGAGTACAGTGGGCAACACCTTTACTAAAGAATTCCTCCTTTGCTTGGATGGATATGAATTCAGACATATATTTAACTGACATGAAGACAAACTTTACTGAGAGGGTATGTAAAATATGGTACAATATTAAAACTTTGTTTTTTACTTATGTTTTATATGTAAAGTTACCATTTATGTTTTTAGTCATTGCAGATTTTTGTGTTGTCATATGATAAAAGGCTTTCAGATATATATAGTATTGATTAGAATGCATTACAAGGTAAGACTGTAATAACCTGACAGTATATATTAAGTGCTTTATTAGGGATTCCTAATAGTTGTAGATCAAATTAAAATATCGTTTCTGATAATCAATGTATTTTATTTCATTTTTAGCTTTTGCGACTTAATGATCAAGGTGTTGGGTTAGCAGTAGACTGGATTGGTGAAGTGATTCTTTGGGCTGAAAGAGAGCCAGCTGCATCAAATGAAATCAAGATTAAGACTTTCAATATTGACCAGAAAACTGAGACATTGGTTACTTTATTAAACATAACAGGAAACATCAAGAAATTCTTACTGTCTCCAATGACCAGGTTAGATGTTTTACTTTCTTGTTTTATTTTAAAAGTCTATAATTAATATCAATTTTTTATTCAGGGGGAAGAACTGAACCCTAGGGTTATTTTATTGTAGTATCTCTTATGTCTTCCTTTACTTTTTAGTAAATCTATACAGGAAAAGGGGTTACTAGCCCAGTGTTCCCGGCATTTTAGTTGACTTTTACAACACGCATGGCTTACGGAGGAAAGATTCTTATTCCACTTCCCCATGGATATGAAAGGAAAAGCAATAAGACCAAGAACTATTAAGATAAAATCAAAGAAAACTCAGATGAGTGTGTATACATAAACGTGTACATGTATGTGTAGTGTGACCTAAATGTAAGTACAAGTAGCAAGATGTACCTGAAATCTTGCATGTTTATGAGACAGAAAAAAAGACACCAGCAATCCTACCATCATGTAAAACAAATACAGGCTTTCGTTTTACACTCACTTGGCAGGACGGTAGTACCTCCCTGGGTGGTTGCTGTGGTTTTGTGGGCGAGGGACTTGGACTTCCAGCAAGCATGTGTGAGTGTGTTAGATAGGAGTGAATGGCGACGAATGGTTTTTGAAACCTGACGAGCTGTTGGAGTGTGAGCAGGGTAATATTTTGTGAAGGGATTCAGGGAAACCAGTTAATTGATTTAGTTGGACTTGAGTCCTGGAAATGGGAAGTACAATGCCTGCACTTTAAAGGAGGGGTCTGGGATAGTGACAGTTGGGAGGGACTTATTCTCAGCTGTCGTATCTGAGTGCCTCTGCAAAGACAGTGATTATGTATGAGTGAGGTAAAAGTGTTGAATGATGATGAAAGCATTTTCTTTTTGGGGATTTTCTTTCTTTTTGGGTCACCCTGCCTCGGTGGGAGATGGCCGACTTGTTGAAAAAAAAAAAAATCTCTTATGTCATGTTCTTAAGTCATTTTCATAGATTTATCTTTTCTTAAGTCAATAATTTCGGTTATAGATTATATTACTTTTAGAAGTAGGATAGGAATTTCTTGTAAAATTAATAACATTCAAAAATTTATTTCCATGGTTAGTTTAGTGTGATAACTTTATTGTAGAAGAATTTTCACATTTAATCAAATTAATCAAATTATATAATAATGAAGTAAAATAGAGAAAGTTAAGAAGGTGAATTTTTATTGAACATTGTCTAATACGTACAGTGGTACCCCGACTTACGATATTTTTTTATTCCAGAATGCTGTTCAAGTGCCATTACCAAACGAATTTATCTCCATAAGAAATGATGTAAAATAGACTAGTCCTTTTAGACCCCCAAAATTACACTTACAAAAGCATTTAAAAAAATAAACTTACATAAAAGGGTGAGTTTGGGGACCATCGTAAGTCGGGGTACCACTGTACATATAATGTGTCAGAACCCCAAAATTTAACTTTCCTACATTGGTTTTAATTCTTCCTAATAATAAAGATGGTGTAGTGTTTAGAAATACCAGTTTCACTTTATATGTTTAATGTATTTATTTTAGAGTTTTCCATTTCATAATTAAGTACACTGGACTAATGTAGACTTACTGAACTGATTATTACTTAGTATTATTTTTATAATTTTTATTTTCAGTCAAGTGTTCCTGCTACATGACGGTCATAAAGATCTCCAGTTACTAAGTATGAGGCTCTCAGTTAACACACTACAGAATGTTTTCAGTGAAGAGAGGTGAGTGGCTTTAATTTTCTTTTAGATGTGTGTGAGATTGTCAGATCAGTCCTCAGTATTTTGAAGTTGTCAGATCAGTCCTCAGTATTTTGAAGTTGTCAGATCAGTCCTCAGTATTTTGAAGTTGTCAGATCAGTCCTCAGTATTCCTTATACAATTTGTAACTACAATGTGATTTGTGCAAGAATGAGGCCTTTAAAATTCTGTGTCAGAAGTTCAAGTTCAGAGGGTTTTTACACTCAAAACCTAGCCAGCACAGTGGTGATCTTACTTGTGAGATCGCTGGATCAGTCCCATTACTTCTTACACAACACTGTAGGGAATCTTTTGCTGTAGGTAAAGTTAATAATACTGATTCCACTCTACATGAAATATTTGGACATTTTTTGAACATCTACTTTACATGAAATATTTGGACATCTTTTGAACATTTGTGAATGATTTATCCTTAAGTTTTCAGATTAATTTTTAATTTTAGTCTGTAATGGTAAAGTTTGTGGGAATTGTTGTGTTAAAGTTTATATTTGGTTAAATCTAAATCTTTATTGTGCAGCCTCCCAGAGGTATTTATAGTTTACTAAAGTTAGGTTGTAGTAACATTTATTCCTTTTATTGGTTGTCAGTCCTGTAGTTCTCTGTCTATCTTAATAAGTGAGCCAATTTAGTTCTGTCATGATTTTCATTGCCGTCTGTCGAACTTTTTTCAGGAGAAATAGAATGTTTTTCTGTAGGTTTTGTTTTAATGTAATGTATGGGTGGTTGCTGTGGTTTTGTGGGCGAGGGGCTTGGACTTCCAGCAAGCATGTGTGAGCGTGTTAGATAGGAGTGAATGGAGACGAATGGTTTTTGGGACATGACGATCTGTTGGAGTGTGAGCAGGGTAACATTTTGTGAAGGGATTCAGGGAAACCATTTAATTGATTTAGTTGGACTTGAGTCCTGGAAATGGGAAGTACAGTGGTACCTCGAGTTACGATATTTTTTCGTTCGAGAATGCTGTTCAAGTGCCATTACCAAACAAATTTATCCCCATAAGGAATAATGTAAAATAGACTAGTCCTTTTACACCCCCAAAAATATACTTACAAAAGCATTTAAAAAAATAAACTTACATAAAAGGGCTATTTTGGGGACCATCGTAACTCGAGGTACCACTGTACAATGCCTGCACTTTAAAGGAGGGGTCTGAGATAGGGACAGCTGGGAGGGACTATTCTCAGCTGTCGTATCTGAGCTCCTCTGCAAAGACAGTGATTATGTATGAGTGTGGTGAAAGTGTTGAATGATGATGAAAGTATTTTCTTTTTGGGGATTTTCTTTCTTTTTGGGTCACCCTGCCTTGGTGGGAGATGGCCGACTTGTTGAAAAAAAAAAAAAAATATTAATCAGATTGAATGACAGATTGAATGACAGTTTTCTTGTCCCCATATTCAGAGGTGCTGCTACCTTTAATTATTTGTACAGTGGACCCCTGGATTTCATACTGCTCCCAACTCGAACAATTATGTAAGTGTATTTTTGTAAGTGTATTTTTTGGGGCTCTGAAACGGACTAATCTAATTTACATTCGTCCCTATGGGAACAAATTCGTTCTGTAACAGCACTCAAACAGCCTTCTGGAAAGAATTATTGACGAAATCCGGGGGTCCACTGTACTTTGAATGCCTTTTTTTAAGTTTCTTCAATTTCTACACTGTTATCAATGATTGGTGGGCTATGTTAATTGTTCTTTTAGATATGTCATCATTATCCTTTATAATATGATGAAGTACAGTACCTTCAAGTTATCTAATATGTTATGATATGATACTGGTGTTGTATTTAAAAAAAAAAATATGATACTGGTGCTGAACATGTAAGGTGAGGGTACCATCAACATTGTTTTACTGGCTTCAAAGTACCCCTTTTTCCCTTGAAGGAACCAAGGAAGAAACTTGGTCCACACAGTCATCCAGTAAATTGCTGTACAGACTCAGAGGGCTTAGTCTGACAGACTGAGTAATTCTCACATTCTCAGAGCCACCCAGATGATACAACTAATCATCATATGCCCCATACTCATTCATTTTCCCTGAGCCTTCTAACATCTTATTCTAATTTTGTAAGCACTTATGTTTTTGCTCTTTTCTCTGGTACAGTATTGGATTCTCTTTAAAATACCATATGCAATATTTTTTTAATATTTTAAGTACTTCAGTATGAGCCTGTTTTTTTACATATTTCAGGAGTTCAGATTGTAACTGCATGACAACTCCCAGACTGGGCGGAGGCATTGCGCTCGACACTTCAAATACATCTGATATCTCTCTATATTTTGTTGCATCTCAGCTACCTCTGGAGCTTCTCAGAACTACAACTGTTTATAAATCTGATCTTTCTGGATGTTTTTGTGAAGCCATTTTTATGCCCGAAGACTATGGATATGGTAAGACTGCAGTATAAATGTTGATGTTTTACGTTATTTTGTGTTTCTGTTTCGTACATTGATTGTTGTTATTCATAATATACATACATAAAATTTATAATTACTATTTTTTATAGAATAAGACATTATTATACTGCTAACAGCTAATTCACAATTTAGAAACAAGATGTGGATAAATATTTAGTCTGTCCTGGACCATTGTGTAGTTGTAAGTGGTTGTTGTCCAGTTTTTATTTCCAATTTCTGTTTATGTGAATTGTTTCAGTATTGTGACGTGAATTCATAACTATGCTTCATTTATGAATATTAATATCCTCAGGTGCCTGTACTGAAATAGCAGTTGATTATGCTTATCTATACTGTTTTACGGCAAGTAATCAGACTCTTCTGTGGCTGCCTAAAAGGGGTATAAAAATACCTGAAGACTTGCACTCTCAGCCTCTGCACAATACAACATCTCTTATTCCAGTTGATCTTGCCATACAACCTATGCCAGGTAAAAATATGTTTGGTGTTTGTGTTGAGGGGCCAAAGTTGTTGCCTCAGGAAGATGATGAGGGAAAACCTGGAAACTTATTGAATATACTATATATATACTAGGCTTACCATACATAACGTATATTCACAACTGTTTTCAGCATAACTCATATTTTCATTATTTGTTATTTCAGCAGAAAATTCCTATTATGAAATATGTACTGCTTACTACTCCTTGAGGTGATATGGGTATTTAGAGAGGATGGAGCAGAATAGGATGACTGAGTGAGTGCATGAATCAGTGTATGAGAGGTCATACATTGCCTGGGGAATGGGAGGCATTCAAGCTTGATCCAAGGAAATGTAGGGTAGTTCCAATTCCTTTGATCATGAGCCTATCACCAGCATCAAGGTATCCCCCTTAAAGCATCAAATTTAGTATCTCATATCTCACTTAAGTTGCTACTTTAACCCTTTGGGGGTCGGTGCCATACTAGTACGTTTTACGAGCAGGGGGTTGGTGCCATACTAGTACGCGTAAATTCTAGCAGCCTCAAATTAAGTGGGAAACGGCTGGTAGCCCTACATATGAAAGAATGGTTCTATGTGGTCAGTGTGCGCAGTATAAAAAAAATACTGCACCACACACTGCATAATGAGAAAAAAAAACTCCTGACTGTTTTTTTCGTTAAAAACAGTGACTTTGCAGTCTATTTTCGTATGGTATTTATTGATGTATTCTCGTTTTCTTGGTCTCATTTGATAGAATGGAAGATATATTACAGAAATAGAGATGATTTTGATTGGTTTGACAATGTCAAGTACCTTGAAATTGAGCTCAAAGTAGCGAAAATGTTCGATTTTTGACGATGTTCAAGAGTAAACAAATCACACCATGCTTCCAATACACATCAACTGGCGAGTCTAATATTCATGCACAAGTGCTCTGATATTATTTATACCATTTTTACAATGATGCAGTTGTATACATAACAGTAAATCTTCTATTTTTTGTGAGAATAAAAATTCAAAATGAAAAGCAAAAGTAATGTAAGAGCGGCCTGGAGACGTAACTAATGAACAGAGAAGATGTTATTTTAGTGCCAGGAATGTCTGCCTTGTTTATTCTGGACCCTATTTTGAAATTGGCATCGTTTGAAATGTGTGTGAAATTGGCCAAATTGCCATTTTCTGACCACTATTTTGGGTAGTGAAAATTGATAAGTAGGCGGTTTCTTGTACTCAATCGATAGAAGAAATGGAGTTCTAGCAAAATAGCTATAATTTTAGTAGACTGAAACATAGAATTTGCCGAAAATGGGGCTCAAAGTGGGCGAAATCGCAGATGCATAAATGTCGTCGATACCGCTAACTTCGCGAAAGCATAATTCCGTTAGTTTTCGATCAAATTTCATAATTTTGGTGGCGTTATGATTGGAAAAAGATTCTCTATCATTTCATAAGAAAAAAATATTATTTTTTTTTTCCAAAAAATTTTTGACCCCAATAACAGGTTTCCGAGAAGACCTGTCGACCCCCAAAGGGTTAATGTGCCTAATGTCACCTTGCCTCGGTGAGAGACAGCCAGTGTGTTAAGAAAATATTTTGTGAAGGGTTTCAGGGAAACCGGATAGCCTGACTTAAGTCCTGGAGGTGGAAAGTACAGTGCCTACACTCTAAAGGAGGGGTTTGGGATATTTGCTGTTTAGAGTGACATCTAAACTGTTGTATCTTCATACCTCTGGCAAGTCAGTGATAGTGGGAATAATGGTGAAAGCATTTCTTCTTCAGGTCACCCTGCCTTGGTGGGAGTGACATCTAAACTGTCATATCTAAGTGCTTCTGCAAAGACAGTGATTATGTGTGAATGATGGTAAAAGTGTTGAATGGTGGTGAAAGTGTTTCTTTTTTTGGGTCACCCTGCCTCGGTGAGAAACAGCCGACGTGTTGAAAAAAAATACAGTGGTACCTCGAGTTACGATATTTTTTCGTTCGAGAATGCTGTTCAAGTGCCATTACCAAACGAATTTATCCCCATAAGGAATAATGTAAAATAGACTAGTCCTTTTACACCCCCAAAAATATACTTACAAAAGCATTTAAAAAAATAAACTTACATAAAAGGGCAATTTTGGGGACCATCGTAACTCGAGGTACCACTGTATATATAAAAGAGCTATTATCACATTGAAGAATTTGATTTGCTATTTGTTTTGTGTTCTATCCTTGAAGACCATCCATTTGCAATGTGTTAATTTCACCTAAGATTATTAAGCCATATACAGTATGTACTAGATTTATCATAAATCAGAAAATTATAATTGTTCATATCTTGTTATGACAGTAGGGCATTAAACATTTACTCTTTTTTGTCTGTCTTTGTTTCTATATACGTATGTACATTATGCATGGTATGTGCCTATGTGTTTCTGGTAATCTCATTCATCAGATTATGACTAGTGTATCTTACATGTATTTTGCTCAATGCTAGTTTTAAAGTAAATGCTATACTGTAGTTTACTAAAATAATTCTCTGCATACTAGTGAACAATCATTTATTTTATTTTTTTTTATTAACACATCGGCCGATTCCCACCAAGGCAGGGTGGCCCGAAAAAGAAAAACTTTCATCATCATTCACTCCATCACTGTCTTGCCAGAAGGGTGCTTTACACTACAGTTATAAAACTGCAACATTTACACCCCTCCTTCAGAGTGCCGGCACTGTACTTCCCATCTCCAGAACTCAAGTCCGGCCTGCCGGTTTCCCTGAATCCCTTCATAAATGTTACTTTGCTCACACTCCAACAGCACGTCAAGTATTAAAAACCATATGCCTCCATTCACTCCTATCAAATACGCTCACACATGCTTGCTGGAAATCCAAGCCCTCGCACACAAAACTTCCTTTACCCCTCCCTCCAACCTTTCCTAGGCCGACCCCTACCCCGCCTTCCCTCCACTACAGATTTATACACTCTCGAAGTCACTCTGTCTCGTTCCATTCTCTCTACATGTCCAAACCACCTCAACAACCCCTCCTCAGCTCTCTGGACAATCGTTTTGGTAATCCCGCACCTCCTCCTAATTTCCAAACTCCGAATTCTCTGCATTATATTCACACCACACATTGACCTCAGACATGACATCTCCACTGCCTCCAGCCTTCTCCTCGTTGCAACATTCATCACCCATGCTTCACACCCATATAAGAGCGTTGGTATAACTATACTCTCATACATTCCCTCTTTACTTCCATGGACAAGGTTCTTTGTCTCCACAGACTCCGAAGTGCTCCACTCACCCTTTTCCCTCATCAATTCTATGATTCACCTCATCCTTCATAGACCCATCCGCCGACATGTCCACTCCCAAATATCTGAATACATTCACCTCCTCCATACTCTCTCCCTCCAATCTGATATCCAATCTTTCGTCACCTATTCTTTTTGTTATCCTCATCACCTTACTCTTTCCTATATTCACTTTCAATTTTCTTCTTTTACACACCCTACCAAATTCATCCACCAACCTCTGCAGCTTCTCTTCAGAATCTCCCAAAGCACAGTGTCATCAGCAAAAGCAACTGTGACAACTCCCACTTTGTATTTGCTTCTTTATCTTTTAGCCCAACACCTCTTGCCAAGACCCTCGCATTCACTTCTCTTACAACCCCATCTATAAATATATTGAACAACCACGGTGACATCACACATCCTTGTCTAAGGCCCACTTTACTGGGAAATAGTCCCTTCCCTCCTACACACTCTAACCTGAGCCTCACTATCCTCATAAAAACTCTTCACTGCTTTCAGTAACCTTCCTCCTATTTCATACACCTGCAACATCTGCCACATTGCCCCCCTATCTACCCTATCATACGCCTTTTCCAAATCCATAAATGCCACAAAAACATCTTTACCCTTATCCAAATACTGTTCACCTATATGTTTCACTGTAAACACTTGGTCTACACACCCCTACCTTTCCTAAAGCCCCCTTGTTCATCTGCTATCCTGCTTTCTGTTTTACTCTTAATTCTTTCAATAATAACTCTACCATACACTTTACCAGGTACACTCAACAGACTTATTCCCCTATAATTTTTGCACTCTCTTTTGTCCCCTTTGCCTTTATACAAAGCAACAATACACGCTCTCTGCCAATCCCTAGGTACCTTACCCTCTTCCATACATTTATTAAATAATAGCACCAACCACTCCAAAATTATATCCCCACCTGCTTTTAACATTTCTATCTTTATCCCATCAATCCCAGCTGCCTTACCCCCTTTCATTCTACCCACTGCCTCACGAACTTCCCCTACACCCACAACTGGCTCTTCCACACTCCTACAAGATGTTATTCCTCCTTTATATAGTATTTATTAATTTTTTCAATGCACCTGCCATATTCCACTGAGGGAGGGTGACCTTAAAAGACAAACGAAAGTTTTTCTTTTTAAATTTAGTAATTTATACAGGAGAAGGGGTTACTATCCCCTTGCTCTCAGCATTTTAGTTTCCTCTTACAATACGCATGAAGAATAATTCTTTTCCACTTCCCTGTGGAGAATATTTATTAACCCTTAAACTGTCCACACGTAGATATACGTTGACTCGCGTACTGCTCCGAATATTTTGAAAAAAAAAAAAAATTAAAAATGAAGAGTGCATTTTTATAAACAGGATAGGCTAAACAAAAAAAATTTAGGGCCAGTACTTACCAAGTTTGGGAGAGTGTGTAAAGGTAGAAAGTTAAAAGTGAACATAGATAAGAGTAAGGTGATGAGGGTATCAAACGATTTAAATAAAGAAAAATTGGATATCACATTGGAGAGAGGGATTATGGAAGAAGTAAATGTTTTCAGATATTTGGGAGTTGACGTGTCAGCGGATGGGTTTATGAAGGATGAGGTTAACCATAGAATTGATGAAGGAAAAAAGGTGAGTGGTGCATTGAGGTATCTGTGGAGACAAAAAACGTTATCCATGGAGGCAAAGAAGGGAATGTACGAAAGTATAGTGGTACCAACACTCTTATATGGGTGTGAAGCATGGGTTGCAAATGCTGCAGCGAGGAGGAGGCTGGAGGCAGTGGAGATGTCCTGTCTAAGGGCAATGTGTGGTGTAAATATTATGCAGAAAATTCGGAATGTGGAAATTAGAGAAGGTGTGGAGTTACTAAAAGTATTTGTCAGAGGGCTGAAGAGGGGTTGTTGAGGTCGTTTGGTTATTTAGAGAGAATGGATCAAAGTAGAATGACTTGGAGAGCGTATAAATCTGTAGGGGAAGGAAGGCGGGGTAGGGGTCGTCCTAGAAAAGGTTGGAGGGAAGGGGTAAAGGAGGTTTTGTGGGCGAGGGCTTGACTTCCAGCAAGCATGTGTGAGTGTGTTAGATAGGAGTGAATGGAGACGAATGGTTTTTGGGACATGACGATCTGTTGGAGTGTGAGCAGGGTAACATTTTGTGAAGGGATTCAGGGAAACCAGTTAATTGATTTAGTTGGACTTGAGTCCTGGAAATGGGAAGTACAATGCCTGCACTTTAAAGGAGGGGTCTGAGATAGTGACAGCTGGGAGGGACTTTTCTCAGCTGTCGTATCTGAGCTCCTCTGCAAAGACAGTGATTATGTGTGAGTGTGGTGAAGGTGTTGAATGATGATGAAAGTATTTTATTTTTGGGGATTTTCTTTCTTTTTGGGTCACCCTGCCTCGGTGGGAGACGGCCGACTTGTTGAAAAAAAAAAAAAAAAAAATTACCAAGATATAAGCCTGCCAAGTTGGTGCTGGATGCTCACCTGACGGCAACATCAAGTCCTGCCGCTTGCAGAAGTATTGCAGATATACTTTTTTCTAGTTTTTATTTTAATTTATATAATTTTTATGTTCTGATAATTACAATTTATAATAGTTCTTGTGATTTCATATCCAATCTTTGTTTTCACACTAATATTAGGTACTGAAATAGTACTCAAATAGTCACAATCACACCAACAGGTGAACATTTTCACCTGCCTTGGTCATTTACTATTGTCTATAAATATATACGAAGTATTTATAGGTCCCAGCAATGTTTTAGACATCCTGGAGTATATATGAAACTCCTTGAAGAATGGTGTTATGACAATTGTCAGTGGCTCTCCTTGCATTACAGTTTTATAATTGTAACGACCAATAACAATGTACACTTGTAACATGCATCGAAATAAAAATATTATTATTATTATTATTATTATTATTAACTACTGATAAGGCAGTGACATTGATGAATGAATGTGTGCAGGAAACCCTCGCTTTGTTTTCACTGTCTGTGTCTGTCTCTCTATCTATCTGTCTGTCTATCTGTCTGTCTGTCTATCTATCTGTCTGTCTATCTATCTATCTGTCTGTCTATCTATCTGTCTGTCCATCTGTGTCTGTCTATCTGTCTTTCTGTCTGCCTGCCTATGTGTGCCTGGAGTATAATATGAAACTCCTTGAAGAATGGTGTTATGACAAGTGTCAGATAACACTGACAGCCCAATGACATTGATGAATGTGAGCAGGGAACCCTCTCTTTGTTTCCACTGTCTATCTGTCTGTGTCTGTCTGTCTATCTGTCTGTCTGTGTCTGTCTATCTGTCTGTCTGTCTAGCTCTGCTTATCTGTCTTTCTGTCTGCCTGTGTGTGTGTCTTTCTGTCTGCTTGCCTCAGTCTCAGAGTGCGGCTCGTAATCCAACAGGTATTATACACGATGCAGAAGTGACAATGTGTATTACTTGCCAGTCATGCTTTTTTTTTTTTTTTCAACAAGTCGGCCGTCTCCCTCCGAGGCAGGGTGACCCAAAAAGAAAGAAAATCCCCAAAAAGAAAATACTTTCATCATCATTCAACACTTTCACCACACTCATACATAATCACTGTCTTTGCAGAGGCGCTCAGATACGACAGCTGAGAATAGTCCCTCCCAGCTGTCACTATCCCAGACCCCTCCTTTAAAGTGCAGGCATTGTACTTCCCATTTCCAGGACTCAAGTCCAACTAAATAAATTAACTGGTTTCCCTGAATCCCTTCACAAAATGTTATCCTGCTCACACTCCAACAGATCGTCATGTCCCAAAAACCATTCGTCTCCATTCACTCCTATCTAACACGCTCACACCTTCTCCTAATTTCCACATTCCGAATTTTCTGCATAATATTTACACCACACATTGCCCTTAGACAGGACATCTCCACTGCCTCCAGCCTCCTCCTCGCTGCAGCATTTGCAACCCATGCTTCACACCCATATAAGAGTGTTGGTACCACTATACTTTCGTACATTCCCTTCTTTGCCTCCATGGATAACGTTTTTTGTCTCCACAGATACCTCAACGCACCACTCACCTTTTTTCCTTCATCAATTCTATGGTTAACCTCATCCTTCATAAACCCATCCGCTGACACGTCAACTCCCAATTATCTGAAAACATTTACTTCTTCCATAATCCTTCTCTCCAATGTGATATCCAATTTTTCTTTATTTAAATAATTTGATACCCTCATCACCTTACTCTTATCTATGTTCACTTTCAACTTTCTACCTTTACACACGCTCCCAAACTCGTCCACTAACCTTTGCAACTTTTCTTTAGAATCTCCCATAAGCACAGTATCATCAGCAAAAAGTAACTGTATCAACTCCCATTTTGCATTTAATTTCCCATAATTTAATCCCACCCCTCTCCCCAACACCCTAGCATTGTCTTATATCTACAAGCATTGTATAGCACTTTGCCTGGAATTTTTGGGTTATCCTAGGTAATTTACACTATGTATAATAACTGTACTTTGTGTACATGTGAGAGAGAGAGACAGAGAGAGATATATATACAGTGGACCCCCGGCTAACAAAAAAACTTCATCCCAGAAGCCTTCTCAAGTGCCATTACTGAACGAATTTACTTCCTTAAGAAATAATGTCACGTAGGTTAGTCTATTTCAGACCCCCAAGAATACACTTCCACAAGCACTTACAATATTATACTTACATAATTGTACGATATCCGGGGTGTTCATTAGCTGGGGGTCCACTGTATATATATAGATAGACAGAGATATAGACAGATACAGAGATATAGAACAGGTAGATATAGACAGAGATATAGACAGAGATGTAGACAGCCAGAGACAGCCAAAGCCAGCCAGCCTGCCGAATACATAAGAACATAAAAAAGAAGGAACACTGCAGAAGGCCTACTGGCCCATGCAAGGCAAGTCCATGTCACCCCCTGGCTTAGACCAATGACCCATCTAGTCAGGTCACATCCTCTGAAGGAAGGAGCATGGCATCAGACCTAGTAGCACAAGCTAGTCAGGTCCAACTCACACCCACCCACAGCCACTCATGTATTTATCTAACCTATTTTTACTTTCCTCTTATAAGGGGAGTGTTAATGCGACATGACATCAGTGAATCCCTGGTGTTTGCCACACTATTTGCTCTAGCTGGCGCTCAATTGAACGGTGCTCCCACAAGGTACTAAGTGGTCCAGGATTTTTTTAATACTGCGCACACTGAGGGCGCAGACCCATTCTCTCATGTCTAGGCGACTCAGGCCTATTGCACTAAATTTGAACGAATGAAAAATAAAATGTAGATTCTACGTTCGGAGCAGTACGCGAGTCAACGTATATCTACGTGTGGACAGTTTAAGGGTTAATATTAGGTTCTTAAAATTTAGTTTCTTGTTTCTAACCTTACTGGTAATAATGAAACCTTGTTTATTCTCACAGATGCAGAATGCCTAGTCACATCCAAATACACAGAAGCTCCCACAAATGCTGGCACAACAGAAACAGTTATTGCCATACAGTTGACAGCTCCGGAAGCTAAGACAGATAACTGCAGATTGATTATTCCACCTCCTGTTACCTACATTGGATATTATGCTCCTGTAACACACAATGAATCAGTCTCCTGCTTCACTGATGTAACTCACTGCCAGTATATGGTAAGCTTGAATATTTAACACATCAGTTAATTTCTGATACTGTACTGTAAGTAAAAGTTAATATTTTTTCCATTTTACATAATAAACTTTTTACAGTTGACCACTGAAGATTCAGAGCTGTCAGAATCCAGAAAATCTCTCTCTTGAGTCCCATTCAAAATAAAGAAAATCTTGTAAGAATATAAGTACCAGTATACTAATGAGAGATAAGCAAGCACCTGAAGCTAGTGTGTGAGCTTGTGCTCCTTTGTTTTGCCCTGTATTAAATTTCTTAAGGGTGGCTCTTTGGTTGGAAGAGCAGGCTAGGAGACGTGTTTTGAAGTAACAGTATTACGTATTAACTTTTTATTTGGGAGGCTGAGGGATTTTGGGGGTTTCAGCCCCCTAAACCTCCTATTGGGGCTGACACCGACCTTGAAAAATCTAGTGTCACCTTACCTTGAAATACCAAACATTTTGAGTTCCAAGTGATGGGAGAACCAATGGAAGTCTCTCTTTAATAATGTGTCCCCAACAAATTCATGACTAATAGATACAACACCAGTTCTGTAGCATTTATCATTTAATTTTAATTCTTGTTTACATATACGTACCTAAAATGGTGTTGATAATTAAGAATACAGTGGACCCCCGAGTAACGAGCAAAATTCATTCCAGAAGCCTGCTCAAGTGCCATTACCGAATGAATTTACTTCCTTAAGAAATAATGTCAAGTAGGTTAGTCCATTTCAGACCCCCAAAAATACACTTACAAAAGCACTTACAATATTATGCTTACATAATTGTACGATTTCTGGGGTGCTCGTTACTCGGGGGTCCACTGTATGTTCAGTCATTGTAAACATTTTAAATTGAGTCAAATGTGTATAGCTTTAGAAAATTAAGTTTATTTTTTCATTTTTATTTATTCAAAGGCTTGAATTTTTGGTGTTCAAGTATTGTTCTTTAAACATTCACTTTGGGATTTTTAAGATGATGGTTATTAATATTTTTATAATAATAATAATATTCTTTCTTTTTTCTTTCAACACGTCGGCCGTTTCCCATCGAGGCAGGGTGGCCCAAAAGGAAAAGCGAAAGTTTCTCTTTTTACATTTAGTAATATATACAGGAGAAGGGGTTACTAGCCCCTTGCTCCCGGCATTTTAGTCGCCTCTTACGACACGCATGGCTTACGGAGGAAGAATTCTGTTCCACTTCCCCATGGAGAATATTATTATTATTATTATTATTATTATTATTAGATGAACATTGCACACTTTGGAAATTTCTGTTTTCATTATATCATTTACAAAATATAAATTGTTATTATACTGAATAGTATGCATATTTAACAATGCAAGTTTACCTTAAATGAATAATTCATATTTCAGAAGAGTATGAGAAATGTCATAAGAGTAACTGGACTGCAGCCATACACTCAGTATGTGTTTCGTGGTGCCATAGAGACAATCTATAACAAAAGAATGGGAATCAAGTCTGTAGCAGGTCCAGCTGCCATATTTAAAACAAAGGCCAAAGGTATGTTTCATTTATAAAGATTTTAACTTTGGCACTGTGTAATATACAGTGGTACCTTGACTTACAAGTTTAATTCGTTCCATGACCCAGCTCGTAACTCAATTTGCTCATACTATATCAAATCAATTTTCCTCATTGAAATTAATTGAAATGCCATTAATCCGTTCCAGCCCCAAAAAAAAACACCCCAATCTTTTTGTTACGGGTTTTTAAATAAGAAAAATGTATTTATAAATAAGAAATTATTTTTGACAGGTCCCAGCAATGTTTTAGAAATGCTGGAGTATATATAAAACTCCTTGAAGCATGGTGTAAGATGAGTGTCACTCCACTGCTGACAGTGCAGCAGTGGTGACATTTGATGATCGTGCACTGCCTTGGCTTTATTTTTCACTGTTACACATAAACATGTCTGTATATCTGTTTGTTTCTATCTGTGTCTGTCTATCTGTTTGTTTCTATCTGTCTATTTGTCTGTCTATCTGTCTGTCTATGTTTATCTCTGTCTCTGCTTATCTGTCTTTCTGTCTGCCTGTGTTTCTGTCTTCTTGTCTCTACTTGTCTCTCTGTCTCAGAGAGAGAGCTGCTCATAAGAACATAAGAACATAAGAACATAAGAAAGAAGGAACACTGCAGCAGGCCTACTGGCCCATGCGAGGCAGGTCCAAATCTCCAACGGCTTAAGCCAATGCCCCGACCCAGCCAGGTCAGGTTACATTCACTTAAGGAAGGAGCACTGCATCTGACCTAGTAGCACAACCTAGTCAGGACCAATTCACACCCAACCGCACCCACTCATATAATTGTCCAGCCGACCACCTGGTCAGGTCACTTCCACTTAAGGAATTAGTACAGGTCAGGTTACATTCACTTAAGGAAGGAGCACTGCATCTGACCTAGTACAAGCTCACACCCATCCACACCCACTCATGTATTTATCTAACCTATTTTTAAAACTACACAACGTCTTAGCATCTATGACGGTACTCGGGAGTTTGTTCCACTCATCCACAACTCTATTACCAAACCAGTGCTTTCCTATATCCTTCCTGAATCTGAACTTTTCCAACTTGAAACCATTGCTGCGAGTCCTGTCTTGGTTGGATATTTTCAGCACGCTATTTACATCCCCTTTGTTTATTCCTGTTTTCCATTTGTACACCTCAATCATATCCCCCTAATTCTACGCCTTTCTAGAGAGTGCAGATTCAGGGCCCTCAGTCTATCCTCATAGGGAAGATTTCTGATACATGGGATCAACTTTGTCATCCTCCTCTGTACGTTTTCCAGTGCATTTATATCCATTCTGTAATACGGTGACCAGAACTGTGCAGCATAATCTAAATGAGGCCTAACCAAAGATATATAGAGTTGAAGAACAACCTGAGGACTTCTGTTATTTATACTTCTTGATATGAAGCCAAGGATTCTGTTAGCTTTATTGCGAACACTTATGCACTGTTGTCTAGGCTTCAGATTACTACTAACCAGAACTCCTAAATCCTTCTCGCAATTACAAGTAATAAGATCTATATTATTCAGCTTATATGTGGCATGGTTATTGTCCTGCCCAACATTTAGAACTTTGCATTTGTTTACATTAAACTGCATCTGCCACTTCTCCGACCACTGCATCAGTCTATTCAAATCATCCTGGAGTGCTCTAATGTCCTCGTTTGAATGAATTGGACGGCCTATTTTGGTGTCATCAGCAAATTTACTTATGCTACTATTTATTCCCTCATCTATGTCGTTTATGTAAATTGTAAACAAAGGGGGCCCAAAACTGACCCCTGTGGAACACCGCTTGAGACACGCCCCCATTCTGATTTCTCTCCATTTATGCAAACTCTCTGCCGCCTATTAGTCAACCATGCCTCTACCCAGGAAAAATTTCTCCTCCTATTCCGTGTGCCTTAAGTTTCCTCAGTAGCCTCTGATGTGGAACTTTATCGAAAGCCTTACTGAAGTCCATATACACAATATCATATTCATTACCATGATCTACTTCCTCAAACACCTTAGTGAAAAAGTTAGTAAATTCGTAAGACATGAACGCCCTTTGTAAAACCGTGTTGAGATTCATTAATCAATTTATGCTTTTCAAGATGGCTACGAATTGCCTCGGCAATTATTGATTCCATAAATTTACCAACTATGGAGGTAAGGCTTATTGGTCTATAGTTCGAAGCTAAGGACCTGTCACCTGCCTTGTAAATAGGTATTACATTTGCCCTTTTCCACTTGTCTGGCACTATGCCAGTTTGTAGTGATATATTGAAAAGATTTGCCAAAGGTTTGCTAAGTTCCTCTTTACATTCCTTTAAAACTCTTGCAAACAGTTCATCAGGGCCTGGGGATTTGTTAGGTTTTAATTTCTCTATTTGTCTGAGGACCATGTCACTAGTTACCCCAATCGAGCATAGTCTGTTATCTTCCAGCTCTACATAATTTATTATTTCTGGAATTCTGCTAGTATCTTCCTGAGTAAAAACTGAGAGGAAGTAAGTATTGAAAATTTCACACATATCCTTATCACTGTCCGTGATCATGAAACAACAGGTATTACACACGATGCAGAATTGTCACCTCTGATTCCTGAACAAGTGAAAATGTGTATTACAGTGGAACCCCGAGTTTCGGCCGTAATCCGTTCCAGGAGCTAGGCCTAAAGTTGAAATGGCCTAAAGTCAAAGTAATATTTCCCATAAGAAATAATGTAAATCCAATTAATCCGTTCCACCCAAAAATATTCACAAAAAATTCATTTTTTAAAGAATAAATACTATAGTTTTACATACAGAAAACAATGAGAAATAAATATAAAGCACTAATTTTAATGGATAAATGAACATTTAAATCAGTTTTACCTTTATTGAAGGCTTGTTGGCGTATGAGAGAGGCAGGAGTGTTTGTTTGGAGACAGGACAAGATAATCCTTCAAAATGACACTAATATCAACTCTATGGCTTATTTATCTATCACAATTCATCTAATATGACATAATAAACAATGTTAATAACATAGAAACATGACATATACTCTAGAATGAATAAAATACATCATTACGTATTTCACGACTGGTGTTGTGTTGTTGTTGGGTGTATAAGGGACACTGAGAGCATAAGCATAAGCGGCAGCAGAGGCGGCGGTGTTGTCAGCAACCCTATATACCTCAAACAACAATGGAGGAGTTAAGTTTCATGTCGTCATTTTTCTATCACCTAATCACTTAATTTACTTGCTACACTGTTAATGCTACACTTTATCGCTGGCTGGTGCTATAGTCTTTATCGACTCGTTCTGCTTTAGTATTATACATATCGTAGAATCACTGAATCACTGAAGAAGGCACATTCTCCCCTCTCTCTTCCTCCTCCACTTTGGTACTTTGCTACAATTTCTTTCTTCAATTCTATCATGTTTCTCACTTTCTTTACCAAAGAGCTGCCACTAGGAAGTTTCTTTGGGCCCATGGTGGTTTATTTCACAGTCACAATCAATAAATAAGCACTAAACACAATGAATTTATTGTGAAATGTTTGGATGAGCACGCAGAGTAATGTTCATTCAAGGATAAACAAAGCTTGACTGGCTCGCAGTGCTTGAGCGGGCAGGCAGACAGGTTTGGTACGCCATCCAAAACACAGGGCACAGACCAAAACTCGGGACAAAATTTAGCCGAAAAAAAGCGGTCTAAACTCGAAGCGGCCGATACTCAGGGCAGCCGAAACTCGGGGTTCCACTGTACGTACTTGCCAGTCATGCTTATTATGCCTTATATCTACAAGCATAGTATATAGTAGTTTGTCTGGATTTTTTTGGTTATCCTAGGTAATTTACACTGTGTATAACTGTATTTATGTGTACCTGTGAGATAGAGACACAGATAGACAAAGACAGACAGACACACTGATAGACAGAGACAGAGATAGATACAGACAGAAGGAGATAGAGACAGCCAAAGCAAATCAGCCAGCCAGCTGGCCACCCAATCAGCCGGTCTGCCGAACATGTATTACACATGTTCCAGAATTGTTTCTCTTTACTTAGGGCATATGTTATAGAACATTCTGGCAGGATGACACTACCAGTGGTATCAAAATTGAAAGGATGTTACACATTGGTTATTATCAATGTTTTTTATATTTCCTCGGTATCTCCTGCGAGTGGTGGCGTATCTGAATCTCGCTAGTAACTCAGATTTTGGCTCACAACTCAAAGCAAAATATCGCTCGAGCGACTGCTCGTAATGCGGAAAACTCGTAAGTTGGGCACTCGTAAGTCAAGGTACCACTGTATACTAAAGATATAGTATACTAAAGGAGGGGTTTGGGATATTGGCTGTTTGGAGTGACATCTAAACTGTCGTATCTGGGCGCCTCTGCAAAGACAATGATTGTGTGTGGATGAAGGTGAAAGTGTTTCTTTTTTAAATCACCCTGCCTTGGTGGTAGATGGCCGACGTGTTGAAAAAAAAATAAGCTCTGTACAGTGGATTACTTTTTTTCTTGAGAGCATTTGTCAGATTTCTTTGTACTATATAGTATGCCTGCTGGCAATTGATATAAAAATCACTTGTGAGGTCAGAACATACAGGAGGAGAATGAAATAACTTGAAACCATGTTTGAGGCTCACTGATATGCCCAGGCTGGAAAGAAACAGGGCTTGTAAACCAGGCTGCCCAGCAGATGTGGCATTTGTGACTGAGTGGAGAAGAGCATTACTTGAGAACCTTGCCAGTCAACCTGTAGTGAGTTTGAATTCTGCTGACTGCGATCTTTCTCTCTATATAGTATATATTTTTTTTTCAACACGTCGGCTGTCTCCCACCGAGGCAGGGTGACCCATAAAGAAAGAAACACTTTCACCATCATTCACACATAATCACTATCTTTGCAGAGGCGCTCAGATACAACAGTTTAGATGTCACTCCAAACAGCCAATATCCCAAACCCTTCCTAAAATGTAGACAGTAAGCCTAGTACAGTGGTACCTCGACTTACGATATTTTTTCATTCCAGAATGCTGTTCAAGTGCCATTACCAAACGAATTTATCCCCATAAGGAATGATGTAAAATAGACTAGTCCTTTTAGACCCCCAAAATTACACTTACAAAAGCATTTAAAAAAATAAACTTACATAAAAGGGTGAGTTTGGGGACCATCGTAAGTCGAGGTACCACTGTATTTGGTAGTTCTCATAGTGTCCCCTTGGAGCAAGTTGTTGTGGACCTAGTTCCATAAGTCCCCACCAGAGGGCAGGTCCTCTTAAGTCAGACATATCCGGCCATACCTCTTTCTCTCTTGACGACTGGTGGCCTACCTGTGAACAGCTACCCTCCTGGACTGGCTTCGGCTTAAAGTGCAGGCATTGTACTTCTCACCTCCAGGACTCAAGTCCGGCTAACCGGTTTCCCTGAATCCCCTCACAAAATATTATCCTTCTCACACTCCAACAGCTTGTCGGGTCCCAAAAACCATTTGCCTCAAATCACTCCTATCAAACATGCTCATATATTTTTTTTTATTAACACACTGACCGTTTCTTACTGAGGCAGGGTAACCTGAAAAAGAAAACTTTCACCATCGTTCACACTATCACTGTCTTGCCAGAGGTGCACAAATACGACAGTTTAGATGTCACTCTAAACAGTAAATATCCCAAACCCCTCCTTTAGTGTGCAAGGACATATACGCATTTACAAGAAACTTAGAATTCAAGTAAATTTTTATGCAAAAAATCAAAATATTATTTGTTTTCTTTTTATTTTCCTTCCAATATTTATTTTTATTTTATTTTTCTGATATGCAGATTATATTTTAAATGTTTAACTTGCAGCACCAGAGGGTGTAGACAAAGTAACAGCTGAAGCACTGTCTCCAGAAGAAATTGAAATGACTTTTAACGTCAGTGAAGGACAGATGTGCGAAGTTTATTGGCAAAGAGGAGACACCAACCTTGGCCCCATTCACCCCACAGTTAACAGCACGCAGAAAATATCAGTCAGAATTAACAGACTGCTTCCTAACACTAAATATGAGGTCCTACACTTCTTTTTTTATTTTCCATTGAGTAATCCATTATTTGTTCTTAATGAAAGTTTAGTACAGTTTTCTGTGCTCAGTCTTAGGATTATGAAAAAAATAGGAAATAGTAAGAATATATCATGAGTATAGCAGTAGCTTTAAGATTAAAACTCTCAATGTACATGTCTTTTGATATTTATTAGTTTAAGTATTTTATTACAGTATATATTCAATTTAGAACATAAAACTATGAAAATTAAGGGTATTAGAATCTTCTTTAAAACTATTTCTTGAAAGTATTTTTGCTTTATATATATGTGGCACTATATTTGAATTAAAATTGAGTATTTTAATACAATACGTGTAAACTAGAAGTGTTTTATGTATATACTTAAAATTCATCCATTGCATTGTGTATTCTTGTAACTTAGGTCTGGGTAAGAGTCTATTCCCAAGATAGACTTGTGCATACAAACAGTCCACGAGTGACTGTCATCACCCTTCCTGAACTACCACACATCAAATTGAAAAATGCAACCGCACGCACACTTTCCATTTACTGGAAAGCACCATCGGATAGATCCGTTTTGCGACATGCTGTAAGTACATTGCCAATTACTAAATTTCTGAAGTATGATGATAAACCCTTCAGCTTATTTTAGTAACTGGATTTCAGCTTCATTCTGTAATGTACATTTCTTTCAGTGATAGAATAAAATGCTTCAGAGAGAAGTTTATTTTATGGTGCAACTAAGTCTCATTCTTATTTAAATATAAAATTAATACCCCTGAATTCACTTCTATATGCACACATACATTGTCTTTGGTGTCCCTTTAACACATGTAGCTATCAATGTAACTTTTGAATTTTATTCAATCACTCATCACTGACTTTCTCTGACATCATGTTGTGAGTGCTAACTCACGTTATTGTCACATACATTACACTTAATAAATACTAATCATTCTCATTATTTTTGTATCAGTTTCAGTATACAACCTTAGGTGACAGTATCTGGGAAAACCTCACCATGGAGCAAACGACTGCTGGACAAACCTATTTTGCCAACATCACCAACCTGGCGCCTGCCACCTTATACATATTTAGAATTCAGGTTATATACAATAATACTTACTACAGATATACATGGCCTGAACAACCCCTCTTTAATTTTTCCACTTTGGGTGAGTTCTTTCATTGGCACCATTTTTTTGTGAATATAATAACAATTGCTCTGTATATACATATTTATTGCAGATATTCATGCTGATTTTGAGTAAATTTAATAAGTTCATGCACACTTGAAAGTTTGTTGTCTGATGAATGTTGCAAATTAATAAGATTTTTCAAAGTTAAAAATTAGTTAACCAGAAGTAAGTTAACAATAAGTATTTGGTGTGTAGCTGAGATTCCAGGTGAACCAGGACAAGTGATGCGGCAGCAGGTGGGCGGGGTCTTGCCGGGCGGTGGCTTGAGGCTCTGGTGGAGTGAGGCAAAACCAAATGGTGCTCCAATTATTGCATACACCCTGCAAGCTTCCCTCTATAATTCCAATGACTTTGACAACAATATTACCTATGCTACCATATATAATGGATCGGGTAAAGTGCACGAGTTATTTTTGTATAAATTTTACATAATCCTACTGTATTAGAATTTGGTATTTTAAGTAGATGATCTTACATTTAACCCCTTCTCCTGTATACATTACTAAAGTTAAAAAGAGAAACTTTTGTTTTTCTCTTTGGGCCACCCCGCCTTCGTGGGAAACGGCCGATTTGTTGAAAGAAGAAGAAAGATCTTACATTTTTATATTAATTTACGTTACTGTTCTATGGAGTTGTATATTTATAAAATCCGTAGGACAGTAATTAATAGATATTAATTTTTTAACAGATAATTATTGGCTTATCAAAGGATTAGAAGCAGAATCCAGTTACATCTTTCGAGTCCGTGCCATAAATGAACTTGGAGCTGGCCCTTGGGGAGAAGTCAATGTGATTGACACAGTAGTTGGGCCAACCATGCTGACACAGACTGATCTACCTACAATTCTCGCATCAACTATACCAACATCTCTGATTTTTTTTGGAGTGTTTTTTACAAGTCTTATATATGGTAAATACAGTATAGTGTACTGTTATTAATTTTTTTTTGCACAACAGTCGTCTCCCACCAAGGTACGGTGACTGTCAGTCATTCAGTGACTGTCTTACCAGAAGCATGCTTATGTCACAGTTTAGATTACCCTCCAAATGAAACTTCCCCACCCCTTCTTCTGAGTGCAAACACTGCCCCTCCCACCTCCTGGACTCAAGTCCAACTAACCAGTTTTCCTGAATCCCTTCATCAGTTACCTTGCTCACACTCCAACAGCACATCTATGAAAAACCAATTGTCTCTATTCACTCCTGTTCAAAATGCTCACACAAGTCTGCTGAATGCTCAAGCCCCTAAAACTCAATAGCCTCTTATACCCCTCCCTCCCTTACCAAGATTTATTAACCTCTTGGTCAACTTATCCCTCTCCAGCCTCTACATGACCAAACCACCTCACCAACCCCTCCTCAGCCCAGTAAAGTTTTTAAGTGGTGCTGGATTTTTTAACTTTGTATATTAGTATTTATTTGTGTTGAGTGTTTATGGTATAATAGTATTTATTTGTGTTGAGTGTTTATGTTCAACGCATTTATCATTTTGTGAATATTTTTTATGCCTGTGAGCACTGAGTGACCTACATGGTTAGTGTATATTTATTTATTTAGCAAGTCTTTCTAACCATCCTAACCTTTATTTTTTACTTTTGCTAAAAATTATGTGCTAAAGTGGAACAGAATTCTTCCTCTGTAAGCCATGCATGTCGTAAGAGGTGACTAAAATGCTGGGAGCAAGGGGCTAGTAACCCCTTCTCCTGAATACATTACTAGTCAAAAAGAGAAACTTTTGTTTTTCTTTTTGGGCCACTTCAGTGGGATATGGCTGGTTTGTTGAAAGAAGAAGAAATGAGTTATATTGCTTCAAATTAAATTTTATTTGATAATAATAAATAATTGTAAGTTTGGAGGTGTTCTGGCAGGTTATGAACTGGATGTACATTATTATACCATTGTTACTGGTCTAATATTTTAGTGTCTAATTTTCACAGTAGTATTCACTAGTGCAAAGAATATAGCTCAAATTCTTGTAGCAGTCACAAGCAGTTCTGTATATTTAGTTTCTCATTTAAATTTGACATAATAATTAATAACATTCTCGGATCATGTTTTTTTAGGTATGAAACGAGCAGAGAGGAGAAGAAGGAAAGTTAAAGCAGCTTCTCTTAATGATTCTCACCACCACCACCACCATCCACGATCTCGTGAAGTAGAATTAGCAACTCTTCGACAGTTGCCAATAAATAATAACTTTGTTACAGAAAATAATGTTCTCTATAACCTTCACACTTTTCCAGGTAGGTGAAAAATAAAAACATGTTTTGTTTATTACAGTATTCTATATTAATATCTTACATAAACAGCTTTTAGCTGCACAATGAATAACAGTATATCTCAGTCTGATAAAAAGGCAAAAATATTGTACCCTTGAATCTTCATGAAAAAGGTAATTTGATAAATCCTTTTCTTCATCTGTGAGAAGTATTTATTGCTGTCTTATTAAACATCCAGCTGTATAGCTACAAAAAAAGCTCAAGTATTTTTTCAAAATGTAATTTCAGGAGATGACCTGGATCTGCCCCATGTATCACGGCATTGTATCAATCTCACCAAGTTTCTGGGTTGTGGAGCCTTTGGTGAAGTATTTGAAGGGACAGCCTGTGGACTGCCATGTTTACCTGAGGTCACAAAGGTGGCAATTAAGGTATGTGTATCCATTAATTCCTATTTTTCATGCATGATACAGTGACCTTATGGTCCCCAAACTCACCTTTGAAGTTATTTAAAGTTTTTGTTTGGTCTAATGATAGTCTTTAAACATTTCTTAGAGAAATTGAATGGACTTGAACAGATTCTGATGAAATCAAACTACCCTTAACATTTGATTAATGAGTACAGCCTCTCCTCACTTAGCAACATACTCATTTACCAACGACTCAGACTTATGACAGGCTCTCTGACCAGTATGCATACATAAATAATGTTTATTAGAGCTGATTTCCTCTATTCTGTTTAATACAATGTATACAGTACATTACTGTATAAACATTTAAAAATATACCAGAAATGTTATAAATATGCAAGGTGACATTAAAACAATATCAAAGATGGTTGACACAAACCCACTACCATCATAGCATCTCTTCATTTTGCAACGAATTTGTTTACCGACATGGTCTTAGGAACAGAACTCTGTCGTTAAGTGAGGAGAGGCTGTATATTTTTTGGCCACTACGTATATCGAAACTGAAAAATATGTGCATTTTAAACATTTTAAGAATATAATTTTGTATTACTCTGTAAACAATGATGCCATTGATGCTTTTCAGACTCTCCGTAAAGGAGCAACAGAGACAGAAAAGGCTGAGTTCCTGAAGGAGGCTCAGTTGATGAGTCACTTCCAGCATGAACATATCCTGCGTCTTCTGGCTGTATGTACAGACCATGATCCTTTCTTCCTTATCCTTGAACTGATGGAAGGTGGCGATCTTCTCTCCTATCTTCGTACAAGTCGTGGAGTAAGTTTTAAGTTTATTATTATTATTTTATAAATAAGTTTGAAATTTATAGAAAATGTTAAGTCATATTCATATTGAGGGTCAAATGTTTAGTCACATTCATATTGGATGATGCCTTAGTGTCTGAAGTTTGAACTGTCTCCACAGAAGTAGAGTGACTCAAAAAGAAGAAACACTTTCACTATCACTCACTCCACCACTGTCTTGCCAGAGGCATGTTGACATTACAGCTCATATTTCCTCCAAACTGCAGGCATAGTGTATGTAACAATGAGCATTATTGTATCCACCTTTAAATAAATTCTATTAATTTTTTAGGTTGAGTGTAGCTTGACATTAGCAGACTTGGTGGCCATGTGTCTGGATGTGGCTAAAGGCTGTGTGTATTTGGAAGAAATGCACTATGTCCACCGTGACTTGGCTGCGAGGAATTGTCTTGTCTCGACAACTGACCCAGAATCACGTATAGTGAAAATTGGTGATTTTGGGCTAGCCAGAGATATATACAAAATGATTACTATAGAAAAGAGGTACTGTATATCTATAGATAATCATTGTTACCTGTGTGTGTGTGTTGTTTTAAAGAGCATTTCTGTTTGTATATATCTATATATATATATATATATGCAAAAAGATCACAGTAAACAGGTGATATCAAAATATGCAAGAAAACCACTATGAAAAAATAGAAGAATTCCAAGCGCTTTCGTGACTACTCACATTATCAAGGAACTATAACAGGAAACATGACAAGAAGGGCTTATATAAGGGCGAGACTACACCTCACAGTCACATCACACTAACAAATACTACACCTCACAGTAGCGTAACATCACACGACTCTGTGAAGAGGAAAATAAGAAAGGACCTGAAACTCTTCCCAAGAATTAAGATTAGTCCAATTTATTATTAAATTCTTCCCAAATTTTATTAATTATAAATGAATCCAATTTATATAAACCAAAAGAAATATTCATATTATTTTCAAAACTGCTTTTAATGAAACATGATTCTATTATATTTCTCTCAACCATGGACTTGCTTGATACAACCTTCTCAGCATTTTGAAAATCAATTGATGGTTAAAATCTTCACATGAATAAATAGAGCATTAGAATCTTGTCCAGTTCTAATGCTATATTTATGTTGTTTTAATCTTAGTTCAAGACTTTTACCAGTTTGACCAAAATAAACTTTATCGATATTTTACAGGGAATCTTATAGACACATCCGTCAGCATTTTGGGGAATTTTTATCAAAAGTCTTTTACTGTATCAAGATTTTTAAATACAACTTTGATATTAAAATTCTTAAGAAAGGAAGGCATATCAACCAAGTTTTGTTAAAACAAAATATTCCTAATTGCCCTCAAAGATTTTTTAAGTCTTATGATTCACTTTTGAATAATAAAAATTTGCGTCTTACTAAAGCAGATAAAATTAATGCAATTGTAATTATGAAAGAAACCGATTACCAAGATAAAATGAATAACCTCCTAGATGATTTTGAAACCATTCTAAACTTAGAAAGAATCCCTTAGAATCTGTCAACAGCAATTTCAATAAAACAATAAAACATCTATTGAAGGGCAAAGATGAATTAATTAAAAAATTTACTTCCACTAATCCATCTTTACCTTATATGTATGGATTAATAAAAACACACAAACCTGGTAATCCTGTTAGACCAATTATTAGCTCTATAGGTTCAGTTTCTTATAAACTTTCTAAATGGCTTGTTGATATTTTGAGCCCAATTGTTGGAAAAATTTCTAATTTTAATGTTAAAAACAACTTAGATTTAGTTGATAAATTAAGCACCTTGACTGATTTAAATGATTTCAATATGGTTAGTTTTGATGTTACCTCCTTGTTTACAAAAGTTCCAGTTGATGATTTACTAAGGTTCTTATCTGAAGAACTGGTTAATTATGATTTACCATTGCCAGTTCCTACTATCATTAAACTTATTAAACTTTGTATTGTTGATGCAAAATTTGTATTTAATGATGAGTTTTACACTCAGAAGTTTGGTATGGCAATGGGAAATCCTCTTTCACCTGTTCTTAGTAACTTATATATGGAATTTTTCAAACAAGATTGCTTAACACTATCCTTCCCAATAGAGCTAAGTGGTATAGATATGTTGATGATATTTTGTGCCTTATGCCTAAGGAAGTAGATATAAACCATTTCCTTGTTAAATTAAATAGCTTAGCTCATTCTATAAATTTTACTGTAGAATTCAAGTAAATAACTCATTGCCCTTCCTAGATGTTTTTATTATTAAGGGTAACATTGATTTTAAATTTAAAATTTACAGAAAACCTACAAATAATTGTTCCTATGTACACTATTACTCTTCACATCAAGATGGAGTTAAAGTGTCGGTTTTTTCTTCAATGTTTTTGAGAGCTTTACTTATTTGTAGTCCAGAGTTCATAGATGAAGAAATCTCTAAAATTTATGAAATAGCTAATGATTTAAAATACCCAAGAAACATAATTGATAAATCTTTTAAAATAGCTAGGAATACTTTTACAATCCAAAAAGGGACAACCAACCTTATTCAACCAAAATATGTTGGTCTCTCCTTACCATGAAAACTTGGCTGATATGCCTTCCTTTCTTAAGAATTTTAATATCAAAGTTGTATTTAAAAATCTTGATACAGTAAAAGACTTTTGATAAAAATTTCCCCCAAAATGCTGACGGATGTGTCTATAAGATTCCCTGTAAAATATGCGATAAAGTTTATTTTGGTCAAACTGGTAAAAGTCTTGAACTAAGATTAAAACAACATAAATATAGCATTAGAACTGGACAAGATTCTAATGCTCTATTTATTCATGTGAGAGATTTTAACCATCCAATTGATTTTCAAAATGCTGAGAAGGTTGTATCAAGCAAGTCCATGGTTGAGAGAAATATAATAGAATCATGTTTCATTAAAAGCAGTTTTGAAAATAATATGAATATTTCTTTTGGTTTATATAAATTGGATTCATTTATAATTAATAAAATTTGGGAAGAATTTAATAATAAATTGACTAATCTTAATTCTTGGGAAGAGTTTCAGGTCCTTTCTTATTTTCCTCTTCACAGAGTCGTGTGATGTTACGCTACTGTGAGGTGTAGTATTTGTTAGTGTGATGTGACTGTGAGGTGTAGTCTCGCCCTTATATAAGCCCTTCTTGTCATGTTTCCTGTTATAGTTCCTTGATAATGTGAGTAGTCACGAAAGCGCTTGAATTCTTCTATTTTTTCATAGTGGTTTTCTTGCATATATATATATATATATATATATATCTTTTTTTCAACACGTCAGCCGTTTCCCACCGAGGCAGGTGGCCCAAAAGGAAAACGAAAGTTTCTCCTTTTACATTTAGTAATATATACAGGAGAAGGGGTTACTAGCCCTTGCTCCCTGCATTTTAGTCGCTCTTACGACACGCATGGCTTACGGAGGAAGAATTCTGTTCCACTTCCCCATGGAGATAAGAGGAAATAAGAACAAGAACTAGTAAGAAAGAAGAAAACCCAGAGGGTGTGTTTTATATATATGCTTGTACATGAATGTGTAGTGTGACCTAAGTGTAAGTAGAAGTAACAAGACATACCTGAAATCTTGCATGTTTATGAGACAAAAGACACCAGCAATCCTACCATCATGTAAAACAATTACAGGCTTTCGTTTTACACTCACTTGGCAGGGCGGTAGTACCTCCCTGGGCGGTTGCTGTCTACCAACCTACTACCTAAAATATATATATATATATACTTTCTTCTTCTTTCAACACGTCCGTCGTTCCCCACCAAGGCTGGGTGGCCCAAAGGAAAACGAAAGTTCTCCTTTTACAATTAGTAATATACACAGAAGAAGGGGTTACTAGCCTTGCTCCCGGCATTTTAATCGCTCTACGACACGCATGGCTTACGGAGGAAGAATTCTGTTCCACTTCCCATGGAGATAAGAGGAAATAAGAACAATAACTAGTAAGAAAAAGAAGAAAACCCAGAGGGTGTGTATATATATATGCTTGTACAGTGGACCCTCGGTTAACGAAGGTCCCGTTAACGAAAGTTTCGAAAACGTAAGCTTTTTTCTGAATCGGTTAGCAAAAATTCCTCGGTTACCGAAAGGTATTAGACGTGTCCGCTGCTCCGCGCAAGCGCAGGACGCCAGTGAAGCGTTGTTTACCATTGAGAGAACATTACCTAGCGCGCTTTTCAAAGATTCACAATATATTTGGTGTCTTTTTTGGTGGTTTAGTGATTGTCACTGTGAAATAAGTCACCATGGGTCCAAAGAAGCTTCCTAGTGGCATTCCCAGTGGAGCAGGCATGCAGGGAGTGTAGCATTCATGCAGAGAGTGTAGCATTCATGCAGAGTGTGTGCATTCATGCGGGAGTGTAGCATTCATGCAGGGAGTGTATCATTCATGCAGGAGTGTAGCAGGCATGCAGGGAGTGTAGCAGGCATGCAGGGAGTGTAGCAGGCATGCAGGAGTGTAGCATTCATGCAGGAGTGTAGCATTCATGCAGGGAGTGTAGCAGGCATGCAGGAGTGTAGCAGGCATGCAGGAGTGTAGCAGGCATGCAGGGAGTGTAGCAGGCATGCAGGAGTGTAGCAGGCATGCAGGGAGTGCAGGCATGCAGGGAGGAGCAGGCATGCAGGAGTGTAGCAGGCATGCAGGGAGTGTAGCAGGCATGCAGGAGTGTAGCATTCATGCAGGGAGTGCAGCAGGCATGCAGGGAGTGTAGCAGGCATGCAGGAGTGTAGCAGGCATGCAGGGAGTGTAGCATTCATGCAGGGAGTGTAGCAGGCATGCAGGGAGTGTAGCAGGCATGCAGGGAGTGTAGCAGGCATGCAGAGAGTGTAGCAGGCATGCAGGAGTGTAGCAGGCATGCATGGAGGTAGCAGGCATGCAGGGAGTGTAGCAGGCATGCAGGGAGTGTAGCAGGCATGCATTAAAAGAAAAAGAAGGGAAGTAACCCCAGAGAGGGACTTGTTACCTGAAGTCCTTTGGAGGGGGATTTCCTTCCAACCATTAACACCCTGCCCCTGTCAGCAACTCTACCTTCCAGATGCTTGCAACTCTTCAATAAAGGTAAGTAAATGTTATTGTTTTTTTTTGAGTGATTATTTTTTGTGGAACGAATTAATTGTATTTACATTATTTCTTATGGGAAATAAGGTTTCAGATAACGAAAGATTCAGATTAAGTAATAGCTCCTGGACCGGATTAATTCGTTAACCGAGGGTCCACTGTACATGAATGTGTAGTGTGACCTAAGTGTAAGTAGAAGTAACAAGACATACCTGAAATCTTGCATGTTTATGAGACAAAAAGACACCAGCAATCCTACCATCATGTAAAACAATTACAGGCTTTCTTTTACACTCACTTGGCATGGACGGTAGTACTCCCTGGGCGGTTGCTGTCTACCAACCTACTACCTAAAATATATATATCTTCTTCTTTCAACAAATCGGCCGCTTCCCACCAAGCGGTGGCCTAAAGAGAAAAACAAAAGTTTCTCTTTTAACTTTAGTAATGTATACAGGAGAAGGGGTTACTAGCCCTTGCTCCCGGCATTTTAGTCGACTCTTACGACACGATGGCTTACGGAGGAAGAATTCTGTTCCACTTCCCATGGAGATAAATATATATATATATATATATATATATATATATATATATAGTGGACTCCTGGTGTTTGTGATGCTCCAAACGCGAACAATTATGTAAGTGTATTTTTGTAAGTGCTTTTGTAAGTGTATATTTGGGGTCTAAAAGGACTAGTCTAATTTACATTATTCCTTATGGGAACAAATTTGTTTGGTAACGGCACTTGAACAGCATTCTGGAACGAATAAATCACAACACGGGATCCATTGTATATATATATATATATATATAAGATATATTTTTTTATTCTGGTTTTTATGCCTTCTATGGGCTATGCGTAATTTTATTTACAACTTAATGCCATATTTATAAGAGTAGGCTTGTGAAATTCCCGAGGAAAAACTTTTAAATTTATTTAAAATACCCCCAAAATTAATGAAGCTTTTTTATTTTTTATATAATAAGTGATTGTTATCTGTACAGTACTGAAAAACATACATTGTCTTTACCTTTACTTTGATGAGTTTGCAGTTTTTCTATTCCCAGAGCTCGGCCTTGGGCCGGCTTGTCTAGTCAACCAGGCACTCTTATTTAGCAAAATCTTTTTGTATAGGGAGAGGGGGTGTTACCAGTGAGGTGGCTGTCTCCAGAATCTCTGGTTGATGGAGTGTTCACAAGTCATTCTGATGTTTGGGCATTTGGAGTGCTGTTGTGGGGGATCTTGACTCTTGGTCAGCAGCCATACCCTGCACGCACCAACCTTGAAGTGCTACATTATGTCAGGGCGGAGGGCGCCTTAATCGCCTCCATTTCCCAGAGGAACTGAAGTTTTTTAATACCCCAAAGAATATACGTATTATATTTAATTGCAAATGAATTTTTAATCATGGTTCATGTTAATAAATCATTTTTTTAATCATCCATTTAATAATGTACTGTAAGTGGACCCCGCCGAACGGCTGGCCAACAAATCGCAAATACAAAAAAATTAATCGTCATGCAACAAATTATCGCGAGCC